>QLOZ01003954.1:0-14762 GCA_003314065.1 Lactarius sp. MG50 | reverse complement strand
CTGAATATGTGGCGGCTAGACAAATCTGCAAACAGTAGGTAGGGTGCAGGTGTCAAGTGAAAGCGGTCGTTGACATGCATGGACGGGAGAACCTACTTTATCATCATAGGGATTCTCTTCCAAGTTATCTTCGTTGGCGGGCTCCACGAGGCCGTCTGAATTCCAGCGGATTTTCTTCCTGGTTCTTTCATCCGGATCGGGGGTATCAGTATCTTCGCGCAAAGGTGGCCCTTGCGATATTCGGTGTGGTATCCGAGACATGAGTGGAATTAGAGAAGAGACGGATAGGTCCTGAATTTTGGATAATGGGACACGGAACAGAATTTACTAGACCACGTGGGCGTGATTGGCACCACTCACTCCCGACGCTTAGGAGAAGTACAGTAGTGTCAATGATTGCCAATGGGGGTTGCCTCGGAAACTGACTTCGTACACGTTTCACTCCTCCCCGCCACAAAAGTTTAATAAGCCCGTATCACCTACTGAGTGCTTCTTGTCGGACCTCGAGCCCACCCCGAGGTCGCATACAATCTCCTCGGCCCGGGACGTACTAAACGGCATCCTTCATGATGTAGGGTGCATGATAACTAGAGGCAACTACCATAGCCGTCACCAAGAACTGACAAACCCTATATAGATACTCGTCTTCATCATCTGCTCAATTTTCCCTCACATCAGAGAGAAATTTTAAATGGTTGAATTGGAAGGGCGAGGATCCTCGCAAAAGGGTCGCAATGCCTTGCAGGCCGTGGCACGTGATGTATATCACGTGATCGGACTGTAACATCACTAATGCGGCGGACCAACTTTGAGATATCTACAGCTGTAGTAAGTACAGGAAATCGGAAGTGAGATAGTCAAGCCTTCAAGGGCACGATGCCCGCGCAAAACGTAATGGTATGAGATGGTAACGCTGAACTGAAGAGAAAGATGCAATAGTCATCAGTAATTATGCAAATTAGTTTCCGGCGGTTGCTCAACTCAGGCAACCTCTGAGTCCAAAAACCGGTGAAAACCTGGAAACCTCGAGACGTGGGAAACTTATCTGGAAACCTCTTCGAGGTACGGGAAACCGGGAAACGCCGGTGACCGTGGAAACCTACAACATGAAGAAACTGTACAGTACAGTACAACTACGAAAAAAATGTAAGAATGCAGCGATCCAACCAAAATTTGTGCATGGACACAGGTTGGAGTGTTATCAGAGGGGTTTTCCCACTCTCCAAGTCATTAAGGTTGAGATAATTGTTCGTGGAGCCCATCTTTTACCCATGTCATGGTATGGCTCCTAGAGAGCCCTGTCCCTGATGATTATTAAGTTCTGTAACGTAAGACCTCAGCTATGGTACACGAAGCTGAGGGACGTGTTATAATACTGTCCTTTTATCTATTTGTGTGATATGTATTCCAGACGATGAATATGTACTGTACACTTATGTGTGTGGACAGAATCGGGCGTCGATCCAACTCGATCATTTGATTGTTCCAATAATGATTTCAGTCATCATGATGCATTAGATAGCTCTCATTCCTTCTTCATAAACCATTTTGCTGATCATCATGCCCACAACTCATAACACGGCATCAGTAGATGCACTAATTTGCACATACTATCACCAATGGGGAGTTGCAAAACTTTTGTCACGCAACGTCACATAGTCGCAACGCGTAAGCAAGCGGAGAAGGTGACCTGAGATTTCAAAAGATGGTTGAGTAGAATAGCTAAATTATGTACTGAAGACCCTGCACCGTGGGGTGCAATACCAGGTTCAGCCGAGACCGCTTCCCTCTGAATTTGCACATTTTTGCACAATGATGCCAGTGATCACGAAATCGCAAGGCAAAAACATTCCATCCTCCCATTTTCTTGTGAGATCCTTCAAATATTACCATCTAGTCTATTGCAGAAAAGAAGGATCAGCTCAGAAGACCTTCCGATTGCTTAAAAAAACGTATTTTGCAACTCCCCCCCGGTTTGCAACCCACCACACGTGATAGTACTGTAGTTAAGACCTTATTATGTAAATGATGTAATTAATGTAGATGGAGCACCTAGGTTTCCTTTCCTAGTTTCCTGGTTCCTGAGTTACCAGTAACCTGAAAACAAGCGAAAACCCGGAATCTGTTTTTTACATAATGCTGGTGTACAAGAGCAAGGTATGGAGAACGAACCGAGGTGGCTGCGCTTTGATCGTCATCCGAGGCACAGAATATGCGAATCAAGAGCAAATTTTGCAACGCACGAGGCAGGGCAGAAGGTACGAGATCTGCGGCTACAAGTCCAGCGAGCATGCTGAAATAGCTATACGGTCTCACAAGACCGTAGGCTTCGATTGAAACGAGTCCGTTGGCCAAGGATAGGCCATTGTGAATTTCCTGTTTATCCGACCTCTAATGTGTGTTTTCTGGTATAAAATATACTGGAAATGTTCTCTTGACTACCCGCCGGACACCCGTCTGGGTGGAATCGAAACTGCACTATCATTGTCCACTCACAGCCAAACCAATGGCATCGCTTCCCCGCTTCAGATTGCTCTCTCAGTTGCATGATAGCCAGGATTCTACGACGACAGAATCTCTTGCTGCTCCTGGCTCGCTGAGAGACGCTCACAACGCAGCCTGTGCCTGGTTTTTAGGCCCCAAGGCTGAGAATGCTGACTACTTTAAGATGTATGTGGAGACGATTCTGAATGACGTTGCGCAGTGCAGGAGGAACTTTGCTCCAGAAGACGAGGTCAGTCTTTGTTTGTCTCTGTCACGGGATGATTTCATCGTGGCGATTCCGCAGGACTTTGTCGATGCAAAGATAGTCTCTTCGCCCGCGTTCAAGAAGAGTATGTCTAAACTACGAACCAATCTCACTCTCCTTTCTGGGCTACTTCCGCAACACTCTGTTCCTTTCTACTCCCCTCGTTACATAGGCCACATGGTGAATGATGTTTCCATGCCAGCGACTCTCGGATATCTTATGGGACTCATGTACAATCCCAACAACATCTCGCCGGAGGCCGGCCCTCTTACTCATATCATTGAATATGACGTCGGACAACAGCTCTGTAGCATGCTCGGATACAACGCACAACTGGGAGTAACGCCATCACCAGAAGGCCCAACAGCATGGGGACATATTACTTGTGATGGCACCGTTGCGAATATGGAATCGATGTGGTGCGATATATAGGGTTTATCGTAGCGACACTTCATTGACCACAGATTTTCTGAATTCAGGGTCGGTGAGTATTGTTGTTCCATGTATTCGACTGTTTTGGACTCGTTTGCGCCAGCGCGAAACCTGAAGTTCTATCCGCTAGCTTTGAAGAGAGCAGCTGATAGCGAGCGTTGTCTAGCGCATGTCGCTGCGCACTTCAAGGTCAGGCTTTGTACCGGGAAAGAAAAGGTTCTCTCAGATTGCGAACCCTGGGACCTTCTCAACTTGACCACCAATGAGGTTGCCTCACTCATAACAAATATCTCGGGAACATTTGGGCTTTCAGTACCGACCCTACAGGCCATATTGAACAATTACCTCATCCAAACCACGGGAAAAGACGACCTTGAGAAATACTTCCGGATTCAACAACCGCCGCGGTACTTCTGCCCCAAAACAGCGCATTATTCGTGGTTGAAAGGCGCAGGTAAGCCATATTTTCGTGGCGCCCGGGATAATGACCAATCTACTTCTGAAGCCGTCACTGGCATCGGATCAAGAAATATAATAGGTGTTCCGGTCGATGAGCAAGCGCGGCTGGATTTCCAAGCCCTAGATATGCTCCTTGCCGATTGCCTAAGCCGCCGGCAGGCTGTCTACGCAGTGGTCGTAATTATGGGCACCACCGAGCATGGTTCCGTCGATCCACTTTCCAAAATCCTTGCACTCCGTAGGAAGTACCAGCGACGCGGATTATCGTTCCTTATACACGCTGATGCAGCTTGGGGAGGCTACTTCACATCGATCCTCGTGCCAAACCCGGCCACCGCATGCAGTGAAAGCAATCTTGACGACCCGGCCCTGTTCCTAAATCCATACACCAAGAACGAGCTGCGCCACTTGCGTCTTGCAGATTCCATTACTATTGACCCGCATAAGAGTGGCTACACGCCCTTTCCTGCCGGCGCTCTATGCTACAGGGACGGCCGACTACGGTATATGGTCACTTGGACAAGTCCCGTTATTGGTTCTGTGGAAGAGGGGGCGATGGCGATGGGCATTTACGGTATAGAGGGAAGGTGTGTGCGACCATTGTGTAACTCACGCATGCACGGCTGAGCGCAGACCCTTTGCCTTGCATCAGTAAACCGGGTGCAGCTCCTGTGGCTGCGTGGCTTGGCCATGACGTTATCGGCCTACACAAAGGCGGTTTTGGCTTCCTCTTGGGACAGTCTGTGTTTACATCCACGAGGGTGAGGTTCTGTTCTCTTGGCCTGTATAGCTATTCTGACGATGGTATTTTCTCAAGATGTACGGACACTGGGCGACTATGTCGCTTGATCACCCCAACCTTCTCGTCGTCCCCTTCCGAATGCTTCCAAGTGAAACGGAGCCAGATACGTCCCCAAAAAGGGTAGACGAACAACGTCGTTTTATACGTGATGATCTCCTTATGCACACGCGAGAAGAGCTTGCCAATGACCTTAAGGCATGCAGCCTAATGCGTCAGATGGGTTCCGACCTCGTGGTCAATACATTTGCATGCAATTTCCGCGTCGATGGGGTCATCAATCAAGACGTCTCGGAGGCGAACCATCTCAATGCTCGCATATACGACAGGCTCTCGTTCAAGAGTATGAAAGAAAAGCTCGAGGACCGGAAGGTCATCATCATGTCTAGCGTCCTCTCACAGAGTAAATATGGAGCATGCCTCACGAAGTTCAAGGAACGCCTTGGCCTCAGTGGATCAGAAGATCTTTTCGTCCTCGTGAATGTGTCCATGTCCCCGTTCATCGCGCCCTCCAACTTTGAGCGGGTCCTTGCTGATGCCTTCCGCGAGGTGGCCGAAGAAGAAGCTGAGGTATAGTTCCTGTTTGTGTAGCGATGGTCCTTGGGTTCAACTTAATTGTGAACGATTAGATTTCCGTAGCACGGAACAGGTCCATGGACGCCCTAAGGGCCTTCGTGCTACAAGGAAACGGCCCCATCAGCCTGGTCCACATGCCTTGTTTTGGTATGACAACTCAGCGCGAGCAGTGCATTCTGAGCGGTGAACTATCGGACACTGGTCTCAAGGCGTACATAGAAGCGAAGAGGGTGGACCCTACTGCCACTTACGTGGCATGCACATTGGAGGGAGAGAAGCTCTCCACCATCATACAGCGAAAGTCGTTCAGATGTTTGATATCCAAACTCACAACAGACGGGTGGGTACCCCCTTTGTTTGCATACCACAATATCACCCACTGATGTCATCCATTTTTAGCATGAGCGCTATTTTGGAGGCGCGGGTCATCAACATCAGCGTCATCAAGAACCGGTGGTTGGGCTCCAATGATCGTGACACAGACTATCCATCAAGGATGCCATTTTATCTCTACGGTACAACACAAGAAATGCACATCGATCATGTGCTCCTTCAGGCTCCAAACGCACAGATATCTGCAGGCGAAGTGGCAGTTAAGCTTATCGAAGGAAGCGAATCTGTCTTCACTGCCGGGCTGAAGAACGGCCTCATCGTCGTTGCGGACTTCCTCCCAGAGCACCTGATGCAACCATTCACTGCAGATCGCCTCGATGGCCTCTTCCGCCCGGGAACGAAGCTCAACGTGTCTGTTTATCACGACCAGAATGCTGGCCAACCTCGAGGGCCCGGTCTCTGCGATAATCTGGGAAAGCCCATCGCACGCGCTACGATCACCCTTGGTGACAACACTTTCGTCGATGCGTATATGATCAATCTCGACGGACCCATTGTCACGTCTCAAGCGCCAAAGAAGAGCATGGTCATCCCTCGGACTGCGACGTCTTCACAAGATCATCCGCTTTTCCGCGGCTACGGACCAGACGGGCCAATGGATCAGGATCCATCGACAAAAAACCCGGAAGGCTGGCGTGAAGTGTGGGATAGGGCTCTCGCGGGTCGCCAATTCGCTGACGACAACTTGAACTCAAGCGTTAATTCAGATGATTCCACAGCATCAGACAAAGAGAGCGATGATCAATGCCTGAGCCCTGTTGCCTCGAGTCGCTCACGAACCCCCTTCTTCCGGAAATGCCTCTCGAGTATCGTCCGCTTTGCTTCTGGCCTTGCAAAGTGACAACAACGCCCCGTCCCCAGCGAGTGCGGCTCAACTAGCATTTATTATATTCATCCTATGTCCTTTTCGCAATTTCACATCCATTTTCCACTTTGGGATTCGCCAATCCCCTATGTATCATTGCCGTAGACTCAGACTGTAATTTCCTACGATTATCTCCCTAAATTATGTATTGTATAGGCCAGCTACCATGCTCATGTTGTTGATCAACGTATTATCTCTATTTTTTTTCCTTAAATTAATTTAATCGTTGGTGTGGCGTGCTTTTAGCACAATGGTGTGCGAAAAGTGTGAATGCTGCCCTCATTTGCGCCTGTACTTATGAGTACGCTATTTCCCAGTATACTTCCTTCAGACAGACATGACGCCGTCACCTTCGTCATGAACAGCCGGGTAAGAATCGATTCCCGCTCCGCCAACACTGAGGATGCCAGTTTGCCACGAATGTGTCAACGGTTTGCCCTTGCAACGGGTGTTTTGGAATTCAAGTTAGAGTGCCAGTGGGAGTCTGCCAGTGAGCTACAAGCTTGCGAATATTCAGGACAAAATGCAAATGCCTTCAATTACTTAACGACAATCACGCTTTCTTCGCTCATCTGAGGTCTTCTATAATTATATAGGTCCATCGCCTCCGCAATGTAGGGACAATCAAGCTCTGAGCAACTATCGCACGCTTTGCTTAGCTTCCGGGAAAGGCGTCCTTCGCCATCAAGAATAATTTCCAGTTCTCAGTCTTCGTCATTCCTCAGGTTGGTGGTTCAGTACTTATCCTTAGAAAAAATATACTTGCTAGGTATCTTGTCGTGCTCAGATTAAACGTGTGACCTGAGAAAAAAGTCGATGTGATACACGTATCTTTTTGGGAATAGGTCAATAGGCCCATTGGTTCAGACGAAAACTGAACAGACGCATGTGAGCGCCTCTATTAGATCGAGACAAAGATGAAATACGTGGAATGTCCAACCATCCAAGACTCTCGTGCCATCTCCGCTTCGTCATCCTTCGAGCATAGGCACGCAGATCAAGAAACCTGTCTTACAGTATGAGAATGACCCCAACAGCCTATAACAATAGGAGATATGTCACCTAGCTGAGGAAAGTACACGATATCCAGAGAGGCCGCGTAATCTGCGGGACAGTGGAGCCTACCCGCTCCGCAACCCTCGACTGCGCAGTATTTGCCCAATGTTAGGACAGGACCATAATCGAGTAGTATAATAACGATTGACTCACGAGGACCGCATTTATACCGCTGTATACGTGCTTGCGATTGTCTAGTTCCTCATCAATATCTGGGCGGCCACATACACGTTGCCGTAACGTCGATTCTTCCCAATCAATCTGCTTGATATTGTATACGAGAAGCCCAAATACGAGAGATGTGCCATGCCATTTCGTTTATGGTACTCATGCCTTCTATGAAGGTAGGGACATCCAAAACGGCGATCAGTTGGGATGTGAAAATTAGTTAATATGAAAGGGTACTAGGGCACGCAGCATACTCACCTTCTTCCACAAGCTCGTCCCGAAGCATTGCAGCGTAGACGATGAACTTTTGGGTCGTTCGCCGTATATGAGATATGGAGCCCAAATCTGAAAATGACGCTCACTTTGATGAGTCCTCGCCAATCCGTCACGGTGAGGTTGGCCTTCCCCGCACGCAAGGTAGGAAAAATTCGCGGAATATTCTTGATCCCTCCTAGTTGACTATGCATTACGTTCGCGATATCAGGGTTGTCGGGGAGCGTGAAATACTCTACGGCATCATGGCGGGAACTTACCACCTCAAGAGAGAGTGAAGGCCGTAGAAGCCACGTCCGAAGTAACGAGTGTCCAAGTGTCGTCCTTGTGCTGTCCAGCGTACCTAAGTATCTCGTCAACACGATCTACCAGGACGCATCGGGGCGGGACACGGACCGAATAATGACAGTCCCTCTTTTGTTTTCGCAGAATGTACATAACTTTCCTTCTCAAACGCTTGCAGCAAACTTTCATTTTCGGGCATCATGACGCCGTCAGAACCGATTTAGCGCGCAAGGAAGCGGTCTCACAACAAGACATCGACGTTGGCTTGCATTGCTTTGTCCCTGTGTGATGCACGTGCATGAGAGGCGGAGTATAGAAGGGGGAAAGACGGTAGGCTTAAGAAGACAAATTCACTATCCCGCGGACATCGAGCCCTCTGATTCCCTCAGGTTCTAAATCACTAAGTGTTTGTTCCCTAATGAGTCGAGAGATGCACCGATCGAACCCAGCTACTTGTAAAAGAGCCACCCTAATTCATAAAAACTTTCCCGAGGGAAGAGTTCCATGGGACCACCGCGAACGGGGGACATATCGAGAATTGCGAAATTTGACATACAAACCGAGACATCAGGGTGGAATCACCTTCGGTGTGTTTTCGCCGCTGAATAAATTCATACGCATTTCTCGGCTCTGTCGGTGTATCTCGGCTGGAAGGGCCAAGAGCTTCTTCGGGGAGACCAGATAGCAGCTTCATCGTTGCGCCCCCTCCAATCTGAAATCTTTCTGCGGGCGTATCTGGAAGAAGCCCTCGGAGGCAGCTACTGTGGGGCAAGGTGATAACTGGGCGAATATATCACCTGTCCAAGAAATCCATACTGGAACCGCTGCAAAGACCGATGGAACTTGTGACAACATCGGCTTTAGAGCTGACCAGGAATACGTCAGGCGAGAACTAATCCAATATTGTGCCACCGGCCAACTGAGAATGTCAGAAAACTCAAAATCTTTTTATAGGGCTGACGCGTCCCAGTCATGTCAACATGGCCCGTCTCTTGCGTGTCTTCGAGAACGTAAATTAGAAGATTTACTAGGTTGTGATATGCGCAGCCGATTTTTCCCCTTCGAAGAGGCGGGCGTGAGATCCCGCATGGAGATATACTGTATCCACAAGCTCGCCTTATCGGCGTATCCAGCGCACTTTCTCTCATCTGGATCCAGGGTATCGCTATCTGTGCGCAAAGGCGGCTCTCGAGATATTCCATGCGGGGTTCGAGACATGAGTGGAATTGGAGAAGTGACGGAGAAGTTCTGGATCAAGAATAATTGGGGCACGGGATGGAATTTACTCCACCACGTGGGCATGATTGGCGCCACTCAAACCGACGCTTAGGCGCACTGACAATAACTCTGAGCTCACAGAGCGCGCGAATCCCAGGGCACCCCGCCCAATCTTCCCACCTGAATCCACAACTTAAGCGCCGACAAGAGGGATATCGGGCGCCGGAGTCGGGGGGGACAGGAACAGACACTTCACACACGCCATCACTTCGACTAGGACATCGATGAACACATGAAAACAGGATACGCGAACGACAGGAAACTCCTCAACCCTCTCTATTTTTTAGCCTTAAGCAATTCCTTCGTGTCATCAGTCATCACTGTAAAAGCGGAGCAAAGACGTGTCAGCACACCCCTCGTAATCGCTCTCTGCTGTAGGGCCCTACCGTTCAAAAGGAGAGACTGCGAGTCGAGCATGACCTTGTTTCCAGAGTCAGAAAGTAAGGTCGCAATATCCCGGGCGGCCTCCAGTCTCCGCAATTGCAAGAAACCCTTGTTGTTCCGCATTGCCTCCCCTATTAACTCAGCGCTCCGTGCTTCTCCCTGCGCCCGTACAATTATAGACTGGAAGGGAGCGGGGGTCAATTAACCTGACAGCGTGTCAATGAGATGACAAATGAAATACCTGCTTCTCTTGAATAGCCTGATCTACGAGGAATGCGGCTCGAAGAGCAGTTTGTTGCGCAATCTAAGGGACATATTGAGCCGAGCTCCTAAACAGGGTGTGGCGCGTGCCCGTACCTGCTTCGCTTCTACTGCATGTGTGAACTCAGGGGAAAACGCGACGTGTGTGATCGATACGTCGTCCAAAACTAGGTTGAATCGGAGCGCGCGGGTTGTAAGGTTCTCCCGCACGAGACGCGAGACCTACATCGCGGTATTCAGCCATTGGATCATGTTATACAACACTCAAAGAGAAAGTTACCATTTCACGTTGCGTGATGAGCTGGCTTGCGTTGAACTGTGCTACTACGCTTTTCAAAACCTCATTCACTATAGACGGCAGTACGCGCTCGTCAAAGTCCTGGCCAAGTTCGCGGTAGATTGTAGGAAGCGCCTGGGGGGATGGCCGAGACAAAACGCGGCATGTGATATTAACCATTTGTAGGTCTGGTGTTCTACTGAGATCCTAACGCGCTGCCGAAGAAGACCTGTGCCCACCTTTTGTGCCTGTCAAGCTTGCGATACTCCTTGGCTTCGCTCGAATGTCAAATACGATGGGTGTCTCGAGCCATGGAATCTAGAGCGGGATAAGATTCACCTTGAGAGGGACCCTAGGAGCCTAGAAATCACATACCCTAAGATGGGTGCCTTCTCCATATACATTTTCTGTCACTCCATGGATTCTGCAGGCCACCATCAAGAACCATGACGCGAGGCAAGGACCTCAACTAGCATACCTGGTATATTTGATGGCGCGATGGCCGCCATCCACTGTATTTAGACCATCTTTATCTCGCTAGGACGGATGCAAAATGAAGGGAGGTGCGCACCGTTGAACAGGCTTGCGTTCAGCGCCAGACCCCCGGCTACGAGAGCAATCACCAAGCTACCCCCTGCGATTAGACCCCGTGGCGAGCCTCCTGGGAGACCCCCACCGCCTTGGCTTGCGCGCTGTAACTGTTGAGCAAACCGGCGGAATGCTTCTTGTTGGTTATTCATGTGGGAGCGGAGCAAGTGCCAGTGGTTGGGTGGACGTTGACGGATGGGGACGCGTTGCGGCTACGGCGAGCGGCAGGCCGGGACGCCGGGCGGGCGGGGCGGCAATTGCCGTGTCACGCTGGCCAGGGCAAACTGCGTAGGGAACCACAGTAACTTACAACGTTTTGCCAACACATAGAGTCGGTCTGAAAGGGCCTGCCATCCATGCTTTTGTGCACTTTACGCTCCTTCTCATTGCCATCGACATGACTTGTTTCAGCGACGCCTTGAGCGGCATTGTACGTAACTTAGCATCAATCTCCAACTTTGTTGACAGTATTATATTATACAGCTTGGGTGGACGTCTATAGCAACATGGTAAGTGGTATACCATTCGTGTTCTTGTCTGAATTAGGCTTTATTTCACACACCTCAGGGTTGTCGTGTACTCACCGCAGATCTACGAAAATTTCTCTCTCAAGTCCGGGGAAGGCCTCAGCATCACCTTTGTTGTCATCTGGCTCGTCGGTGACCTATGCAACCTCATCGGGGCGAGCATCGCTGGTCTTTTGCCGACAGCCATCATTCTAGCTGGATACGTGGGTCTCCTCATATTTCCCCTCGTTTCATGCCCAGCCTGAACGTCTTGCCTGGCAGTATTCCTTTTGCGATACCACTCTTCTCATACAAATCTACTATTACCGCTGGTTGAATACGGGCACACTGGCACGCCCAGAGGGGGGCCCCGATGGAGATATTGGAGAAGCAACGCCGCTCCTTACTTCAGGTAATGATGCACAAGACTCCGAAAAGGAACGTTCCCTGAAACGCCACGTATTGGAATACGTCGGCATGGTCCTCTGCCTCGTTGTGGCCGGGATGGTGGCCTGGGCCATCAGTGAAAAGGTTCAGGGGGTTGATGATGAGAGGCCACGGCCCGAAGAGATCGTGGAGTGGAAGAGTCAACTGATGGGGTACTCGAGCGCAATGCTGTACTGTAAGGGTCCCTTCGCACTTCAGACTGGATCTCGTACTCATGGCAATCCCGACAGTTGGTTCACGTATACCCCAAATAGGTGAGTCGTGGGAGTAGCGCCGGTGAGGAGCCACGACTAAGGCATGACCAGCGAAAAACCTTAACACCAAATGTCGTGGCCTTTCCCCTGGGCTGTTCATCTTTGCAATTATGGGAAATTTGACGTATGCGCTGTCCATCTGCGCATCGTCGATGGAGACGGATCATTTGATCGCTAACGCGAGTTGGTTGGCAGGTAAGAGTCATCTATGAGTGATATATTACATCGCCGGAAGGCTGAGCATGTTAGGGAGCACTACGACGATATTACTTGATACAATTGTAAGTCGAGTGTTTCAGATGGTGTGAGAGAGCTAACGGGAGCTGTTGTACCAGGTGCTCGGACAATTTATATACTATAGAGGGGAAAGGAGAGTAGAGAGTAGAGTAGAGGAGTAGTGTAGCCGATAGAAGGTGTGAATAAAAAGGCAAGGATGACCCAATAAAGATAACGAACCTTGTTCTAATCTGCCTCGTTGCCCTCCTCGTGTTCCTCGTGGTCCAGTTCAATTTACCGCGGCGGTCCACGTTGCAGGTCACCCCTCGCGCGCTTACTCTTCTCTGCAATCTGCCGCCGCCCGAACCTGGGCACGATGTCGGCCTCGTGCGTGTCATAATCGCAACACGCAGAATCCCCATCCACCGTCATTTATCATCGTGAGAGATGTCTCGAGCTCTCCCAATCCTTTCTCCCGCCATCCGCACGCTCACTCACTACAAATACCTGCGCCCCGCCCTCTCCCTCATGTCTCCCTCATAAGTCGAGGTGTGCCCTCCACCCTTGTCCACTCTCCTCCTGTCTCACCCTTCTTGTTTTACCTTAACCCAACCCCGTCCTCGTTCCCCTCTATATCAAGCCGCTTGTGTTTCAGGGCCACACCCTCCACGTCCACGCCCCCCTTCATTATTCTTCATCCCCTCGGTCCACAATCCCATCATGCCCCGTTCACCGGTAGTTTGTCCCCCACTTTCCTCAACCATGGATACCACATTCTCCTCTGCGTCCCGGGAGGATCTAGTGGCGCCTGTGAAGTCCAAAGTCTCAGCATCTCACACAAGTCCGATCGACCCAATCTCTCTGTCCATCCATCCCTCTCCCCGCCGAATGCGGGTTCCGGCCGATTTTTTCACTCGACCAACAAGCACTGCAAGCGTGTCGCTGGGCAGAGGGTCTGGTGCAGCCGTCGCATGCAATCTCGCTTCCGCTTCCTATAACATGCCGACTCCACCATCAAGCCAAGCGCGTGATTGCACCGCCCCGGAGGCTTCCATCCCGGATCTCCGTGAAGCGCTCTCCTCCCTCGAATCAAAGATGGCATCCCTCATGAACGAGCGTGAGCGACTCGAAAAGAGCCTCGAGCAGGCAGCGCGTCTCCAGGCCCCTGTTCAGCGTCTGCCGAGCGAGCTGCTGGCGTCTATTTTCACCATTGGCGTACTGGGTGCGGAGGAAGAGGACACGCTTATGCTGTCCAATATCATGCTGGTGTGTCGATACTGGGCGGATGTCGCGATGAATACCCCCGTCCTATGGTCGCGTGTTGCGGTGAGCAATCATGTCTCTCTGGACAAGGCCAAGCGGCGCCTGTCCCGCTCCAAGTCGGTACCGCTTCACGTCGACATCAATTTTAGCCCGCAAATGGATGGTAGGGGTGGAACGACGGAAACGATTATCCATGCAATGGATATCCTGTACCCCTCAATTTGGCGGTGGAAATCCTTCCAGTTGTCAGTTCCTACCCGGCCACAGGCGCACGCGGCGTTGTCACGTTGCAAGGAGAAGGCACCGATGCTCCAAGTCCTGCAGGTCCGCGTGTTCAATTCCATGCAGGACGACCACTACTCTCCTCCTCCACTCCCTTTATTCGATGGTCACTTCCCTCGGCTAAGCGTGTGTTCGTTCAACTCGTTCAACTTTGGATGGGATCTTAGCATGGTTCGCGGATTGCGGGTTTTAGAGCTGGGCGGCTATTGGAATAAGTTTGCACCAGCCGTAGACGTCATTCTTGACATCCTACGCGCCTCACCCCAATTGGAAGAGCTCTCTTTGCGAAACATGTCCGACGTTGATCCGGAAACCTGCACGATGTACGAGCATGAACCACACCTCGACAAACGTTTCCCGTCACACATGATTCAGCTACTGCGGCTCACCAAAATGACGTTTCACTACTCGGGCATCCAACGCACACGGACTATCCTTAGCCAAATCGCTTTCCCGGCGCTTGAGAAAATCGCGTTGTGTTATATGGACAACGTGACCACCTTGCTTAATCACCTCAAGCGCCAATCGCTGACGTCGCTGCCTCTGCAACATTTGAGGATCGAGGCATCCTTTTTTGGGGAGCTAGAACTGGTCAAGCTCCTCAGTCGGATGTCCTCGCTGACGACGCTTGAGCTCGTGGACGTGGAGGATGCTTCCTCGAGTCTAATCAGAGTGCGTTTGACCTCCGCACCCAATACGTCCCTGCTGACCGGGATTTTACAGAGCCTTTCAGCTCCCACGGCGACCACCACCTGGATCTGTCCCAAGCTCGAGACGCTGAACCTCGACGGGTGCACGACGCTCGATTGGGACGCGCTGCGGACGTTCGTCGAGTCGCGTCTGCCCGCTCACGTCCGCGCGTACCCGCGTCAAGCGGTGCCGCCGATGCTCACCCTCCCCGCACCGGCGTCGTACTCTGCGCTCACCCTCCGCCAGCCGCACCCAACCCAC
>QLOZ01003951.1:1234-16815 GCA_003314065.1 Lactarius sp. MG50 | reverse complement strand
CGCTGCGACAGCAGCGACGCAGCTACGGCGACGACGGCAGCGACTCAGCCACGGCGACTCCGGCAACGACGCAGCCACGGCGGCGACCGCAGCAACAGCAGCAAGGCGGTGACTCAGCCACGGCAATGATGGCAACGACGCAGCGACGACGGCGACTGCAGCGACGCAGCCATGGCGGCAGCAGCAGCGACGGCGATGACCACAGCGGCGCACCCACGCAGACATGGCGACGACGATAGCGACGCAGCCACGGTGGCGACGACAGCGATGCAGACGCAGCGGCGACGACAGCCACGCAGCCACGTTGGCGACGGCAGCGACGCAGCCACGGCGGTGACCGCGGCGACGCAAACACGGCGGCGACATGGCGACCGCAGCAACGATGACAGCCACGCAGCTATGGCGACAACCGCAGCAGCGGAGCCACAGTGCAACGACGACACGATGGCGGCGATGACCGCAGCAACACACCCACGGCGGCGACACGACCACGGCGACCGCAGCAACGCGGCCACGGCTGCGACAGCAACCTGGCGACCGCGGCGACCACTGCGACCGCAACAACGCAGCGACACTGGGGGTGATAGCAATGGTGGCGGGGGCAGTAGCGACAGCTGCAGTGAAGGCGGTGGCAGCGGCAGCGGGAATATTCACTTCTTACTATGTGTGACATTGTATCATAGCTAGCTCATTGAATATATTATATTTTAATCTTTATGCGGGTATGAATTCCACTGCGGTTTTGCATTCCACCACGGGTCACTGTGTCATACCGCAAACCCTGTGTCACCCGCAAATGTTACGGGCCGGTTATGTACCCCTAACCGTACGGTTACGGGTTCCATGGTTAGGGGTACAAACACTTGCAAAACCGTCACAGGTGTACCCATGCGGAACCTTATCGATGTTCCAGAGGAAGACCCAGGAGTTCTGCTCTGGCCATCCTCCGAACGTCTCTGCCTGTCTGGTGGTCGCCACTGCTCTGGCTGCCATGCGGTTTGCTGTTTGGGGTCTGGGGGCTGTGTGTGTTACAGGTGGTGCACTGAGTGGGCTTGGGATTGGTGGACTTGGCCCAAGTGGACTTGGCACTGGGGGTGCTAGGCTGCTGGGTGTGGTTGGTGTCAGCGGCGGTAGGCTGCTGAGTGGGGATGAGAAGAGACTGGATGATAAGCTCTGTAGGATGGGGGTGGGGGACTGTTCTGGTGTGATGTCTCTGTCGGGTCCTAGTCCAAGCAGCTGTTCTAGGTTCAGGCTGGGGCTGCAACTGGGTGGTAGTGGGGTGTTGATGGCTGGGCTTTGTGGTGCCAGGCTATTGTTTGCCAAGAACCTGCCCATGGGGCCATGAGGTGGCATCGTGCGCTGGATAGGTGACATGTGTTTTTTTATTTTATTTTACATGGCTGGGTGTTCACGCTGGTGCTAGTGCTGATGCTGGTGCTAATGCTAATGCTGTTTCTGTGTTGTCTCTGCTGTGTTGTGTGGCCCAGATGCCACTCTCGTCACCACATTGGAGAGGCATGCTCTGCCACTCTGGAGTCGTTCAGGACAAGTTTGATTCCAGTCTCGTTATGTCAGCCCTGTGTTTACATCTTCGCCCTGTGATTCTTCCTTATTGCTCACTGATTCCTCCTTATCGCCCGCTGATTCCTCCTTATCACCCCTTTGCCCCGCCTGTGCCATCTCCCCTATTCCAACATTAGAGAATCAGGAAGAGAAGTGATGGATGCCATGATAGCCTGAGCTCAACCATACCTCTGCTTTGTAGTGTAGTCACGGTGTTATCCTCAACAGTGCCACCCCACTGGCGAGCCATGCCTTCTTCCACGCAAGCTTTTCACGATGCTGAATTGTAGATGGCAGCAAGGATTTCTGCGATAGTCTGTGTTTAGAGGAAGGTGCAATATCATACACAGGCGCCCGGGATGGAGAAAGCCTCCCAAGGAGAAGTCGTACTGTAGGTCGAACCAAGAATACTTGTCCCGTGACTTCCTCATCATGTGATTTCCGTCCCTTGCTCCCACTCCGGGACTCGGACTCGAAAGACCTTCCAACGACGTCCATCTCATGTTTGAGGCAAAGTGCATGACACTAGCATCACCCCAGTGCCCCCCACGACCTGGGCTGTTTTCAGCCAATCTTGGTACTCGATCGTGGCGGGGACGTCTTCCAGTTCTCAGGGGTAGAAACCACGTACGTGCAGTTCGTGGATGAGGAAGGCCGTCGAGAAAGGTGCATGCCTGTCTACACTCAAGGTCATCGCTTTCCCACGGTGGGTCTTCTCGTGGCTTAGGCGACCATGGTCAACGAATACAAATTTCTTTTGCTTTAGCAAGCGAGCTAAACCATGTGTGGCCAAGATGGGAGAAGATGGAGGCAAGTAAGAAACCGAATAAAGAATTGATACTTTTCGATCTCTCTCTTGTGATTAGGGCACATCAAGACCATTTTGGGGCTCATGCGCAGGAGATCTCGCCTCTTGAGGAACCTAGTCCTGCCGTTTGAGGTCATACCACTAAACCTTTGCATTACAAAAATAGAATACACGCGGGTCTGGAAGGCAGTAGTGTTATGCGGTCCAGGGCTGGCATGGTGGCTGAAGTGCGAACAGTCGTACGCCTAAGATGGGCAAGCAGAAGCGAGTCCACATGATGTCATGGGCTTGAAACTGGCACTTGCCGCCGTCAATGTCAGTGTCAGGCTACTGTCCATCACAGCCGTTCGTCGACACTGGTGGGACAAGAGAGGTATTTGAGACAACACGCCGCATGATATCGCCTGTAGATTAAATATAGCCTGAGGGCGCAGACGTAGGCCGCACGGCTGTCTAGTCTACTTTTTGTTGTTGTGCGGTAAAGACTTGCGATATGCCTCCTGCAGCTCGACCTGCACGTTCGGCAACACCGGCATATGATTCTGTACAACCAAAGTCAGCGCACCTGTTCTGTATTCAACAAGGAAGGGGGAGGGGAAAGTACCTTATATTCAGCGCGACTTCAGCAATGGCTGTAAACTCGTCCTCCTGGACCTCACTATCGATCATCGTCCCGTGACGCGCATTCAATCCGCCAATTACTGCGCCTTTTACGGATTATCATTCATCAACCAAAATATTCAGCACAGGAAGGAGAGAGGCGCACTCTGAAACTCGACAGGTGCGACGACTTCCACCGTCATGATTGGCTCGAGAATCACAGGCTTCATCTTCAGGTACGCTTCGCGGAAAGCACCGATAGCGGCGAGGCGGAAAGCGAGCTCAGACGAGTCGACCGCGTGGAATGCGCCGTCGCGCAGAACCATATGTACGCCAGAGATCGGGTTACCAGACAGCGTGCCCTTCTCAAGCACCTTGTAGAAGCCCTTCTCGACCGCCGGAATGTAGTTGCTCGGCACGTTCCCACCCATGATGACGCTCTCGAACGTGGTATCCTTCCCAGACTCGGCGTCTATCTCCATTGGCTCGATGTGGCCAATGACGAACGCGTATTGCCCCGCGCCGCCAGTCTGCTTCTTATGCGTATATGCAAACTCGGCACGATCCGTCACCGTCCCGCGGAATGCAACCTGGGGGCGGGGGGTGGTGCAGGCGACACCGTATTCGCGCTTCATCTGCTCAACGTAGATCTCGAGGTGTAGTTCACCCATGCCCGAGATGATCGTCTGTGGTATTTAAATCAAGCAAAAAAAAAAGGGTGGGGACTACGGAAAGACGTACCTCCTCGCTTTCATGATCCACGTGTACCCTAAACGTAGGGTCCTCCTTCTGGAACCGGTTGAGTGCACAGGGAAAGTTGGGAGTCTCTGTGCCGATC
This sequence comes from Lactarius sp. MG50, assembly GCA_003314065.1. NCBI lineage: Eukaryota > Fungi > Basidiomycota > Agaricomycetes > Russulales > Russulaceae > Lactarius > Lactarius sp. MG50. The sequence goes on along the minus strand of QLOZ01003951.1, from coordinate 13,006 downwards.
TGTCTGATCGCGAGAGAAGTGACTGGGTCCGGAATGAACATAGAGGTCTACAAACAACGGTGCCTCAGGAATGCCATTATACACATAAAGGTAGGACACTTGCGCACCATCACCATCGAATACCTCAAGGTGCCATCGGTAAAGGTATCTCCTGACGCACACTCGACACCAAATATCGCACAGATCTCGCCGGGTCCGATTTCATCGATATCCTAGAGATACATCCAAAGTTTCATTATCATGTCGGTTGCAAAGTACACAACATCGAAAATGCACCTCCATCTCATTGCTGTGCATACGCACCAACTTGGGCACCTTTATCCTTTTACCCGAGCGCCCATGGAAGATAAACTGGCCTTTCTTCAAGCTGCCTTGATACACCCGCATATACGTGAGCTGTCCGAACCTTCCCTCCTCAAGTTTGAATGCGAGCGCAACGAGGGGCGCTGCCGCAGCTGGAACAAGCTCAACTGGAGGTGCGCTCACAGGCTGCGCAGTATCATGTGCGACGATCTCATTCTCTGCAGGACTCGCAAGGTACGCACAAACACCATGGGGCAGTGGCTGCACAGCTGGGTTCTTTATTGCAGAGCCCAAGAAGACGGGTGAGAACTTCAGAGAGATGGTCGCACGGCGGATCGCCGCCGCGAGTTGCGAATTCGATGGGTGGGCGTCGTTCAAGAAAAGTTCTGAAATTTTGTCATTGACCTCGGCGAGCTGCTCAATAAGTTCTGTGTGTTTCTTCGTGGCGAGCTCAAGAACGGACACTGGGATCTCATCTGATTCGACAACTTCGACACTATCTGATGGTCACATCAATATTCATTCGAGACGTCTAGTTGATAGAGATAGAATACGTTGAGAAGCGCATCATCGTTAAGGCTATGGGATGGGTGAGTGTGTCATCTTCCTGTTGGGCTCTATTGATTCGCCAGTTAGTCACAATGAACAGAACAGGGATAGGGAACTTTGCAACTCACGACCTGGTCCGCATCGGCCAAACCTTCCAACGAGGGGAAGACAGATAATGGAAGGCAAGCAACCGGGCATGTCAGGGAAGTGAGTGCCGACGAGGATGTGGTTGAAGTTTGAACCGGACTCGGATAGGCCTAAGCTGGCATTGGGCTTCTTCGTCACGTGGGCTTGCTCTGTGTCACGGTGTGGCTTAATGTACTACACAAACGGGCAGGCATGATAAAACTGAGAATGCCAAACCGGTTTCTCAATAACTCGGAGACTCGGTAGTAACAACGTTAGTACATCCAGACTCTGAATACACTCATTCATGCAACAAGAGATGCATGCTTAATAACAATCATCATCTACACTAGGACGGAAATAGCAAGCCATGGCCGCACTCATCTCGTCCCCCCCCCCCCTATGCCATCCAACTAAACCCCCTCTATATCTTCCAACCATATCTACAACATACCACAGCACTGACGCCCCCACTACTACTTTTTCTCTCCAACACTGCCGCCACCACTACCACTGCAACTAGCACCTCCGATCCCTCCGTTAGAACTGCTGCTAGCGTCATTGGCACTCATACACGCCATTGGGCGGGGCAGCTGCACTTGTGCTGATCGAGGAGGCAGCGGATGTGATCCATATAGCTGCGGCTGCTGCTGTTGCTGTCCACCCTGTACTGCTGCCTTGGCTGCACAGAGAAGTGGCTGCCCAGCGAACCAGAAGAACATAGAGTCCAGTACTGACAGTTTCATCGAGGGTGGGATGTGGAAGTTGGGGAGGGCATGACCCCGGACTAGGAAATTGTGGACATGCATGTAATAGGTGCTGGTGCTGATATGGACGCGGATGAGGGCGACGGCGGGACGATCACCACCAAGCGCGCGTCGTAGGTTGGGATGGGTGTATCTGCGGTTGTGGTTTCGATTGGGAGTTATTCAGAGAAAATTTGATCAGTGTCCGCTGGGAAGTGCTTGCCGTCCGCGCTGGTGGCGGTGGGGGCGGGGGCTGAGATTGTGCTGGAGTGGTCGGCGGAGTGAGTGAATAATCTATTGCGGAATTTGAGTATTCTCATCCACCTTCAAAGTGAATGGGCACGCACAGCCAGTCCTCTGCCGCTTCGCAGGTGGGTCAATGTCCATCGGGACATGCGCATCCTGCGTGCTGCTTGATCCCAGAACTGCTTCACCCAACCTCTCCAGCCGATCCGAAAAACGACGTTGTAGAGAATGAAAGACATTTGGAACAAGCCTGTTTTGAACATAAAGTGTGTTCACATTGCTGAACAGCCCAAGAAGTTCGCGCCATTGTGTGTGGTCAAGATTGTTGTGCAACTCTGGTCGATCATGCCGTCTCCAACAGAGCGCGAGTTGCTCCACTGCAGAGAGTATTGGGCGAATTGCGCCGAGAGTCTGCATTATGGAGGCTACCTGCCACCGGAAGGGTCCCGTTACGGTCCAGATTTCGAATGGGCTGATAGTTCCTTTCCCATGTCGATATCCCTTGAATAAAAAGGAGCGGTTCTGGAAACCAAGGAGGACAGTGCGAAATGTGAGGTTCTCTGATGCGCTCACAAACTGTAAGAGGTGTGGGACAGCGAGGGGGGTGAGTTGAGTAAAAAGATTGATTCTGAGCGTCTCGAGGAGAGGTGCGCTGATCTGAGCAAACACGCCATCCAAGTAAGTGCTGACACCGCGGAACCAAAACCAGCGAAGGTTAGGAAGCGCAATTTGCGACGTGATTGGTGTATTTAACAGTTGGCTGTCAAGATTGATGTGACAAGGGTTGAATGAAATTGCAAGTGACTCCAGCTGGGGTATGAGTGAAAGCCATGTGAATAAAGAACCTGGGCTGAAGTATGCCATTGGTGGGATATGGTGAAGTGCAAGAGTGACGAGGTTTATGGCAGTTGCAAATGGGAATCCTATTGCAGGGACAGCGCCCCACAGGGCAAGGTAGCGTAGATGGGGTGCTTGAAATGTTTCGGGAAATATCAAGCTTCCATTGTCGTCCATAGATTGGATGAACAGGCGTTCCAGAGTTAGAAATTGCTTATTCATGGCCATGATTAGCCTTTGCAAATTCGCGTTTGACGTTGTGAGGGCGATATGGTGCACACGATCACAGTGCTGGAAAGCATGCAGCATACCTTCTTGCTCTTTTGCAGTTAACTCACGGTAGCATTCGATGGCGAGCGGAAGGGGTGGTGAATGTGTTAGCATGTTCGCCACAGGTATGCCAGGCCGGCAATAAAGACGAAGACGCAAGCGTGATGGTGACGCGAGTATGAGATACCGCCACTGTCGGCAAACATGGGCAAGTTTGTACCACCAACATAAATTTTGGTAGAGCCCAGGCCACCAGATCGAGTTACTGCCATTCTCCTCTTCATCCCAGATGCTGCTGCCAGGTTCACAAAAATAGAATAGGTCGAGAAGGACATCATCGTTGAGTATATGGATGGGCGAATGTCGTCTTTTGCCAGTTGACCCTATTTACTGAGTTGATAAACACAGCACTAGCAAGAGCAGTAAGTTTGGGACTCACGACATGGTGCACGTCGGTCAAGTCTCCCAATGAATGGAAGAGTAATAACGATAGACGACCAGCCAGGCATACAAGGGAGTAACGACGAGGATGTGGTTCAAGGTTGAAATAGCAGGTGTTTGGTGGCGCCGCCAGCCCCGGGATGTGCCAAAGTAGGCGCTTTAAAGGTGTCGTATCCAGGGGGTGGGCGCTTCGACTGGTTGACTTGTGTAATATAACTTAGTCTCCTCACCGTCTCTGAATTTCCTCAGTCATCGGGGCCGACCAGTGATTTCCATATATATTACAAACATCAAGAAAATGTTTTATGATCCTGCCAGTGACAGTAGCGGTGTACTAGTGACAGCAGACCGACTCTAAATCCGCCCGTACGTCAGAAAGCAGAGACCAAAAGTCATACAGCACGACCTCACCGCAATCGTTGTCATCATCTGTACCGCTGCTCCTATGAAGGGTAACCTTGGGCGCCTGGTTCTCCCCGATGCGATCAATGCTTCAAGATGGGCCGGGCCATGAACACTATGAGCCATCGACTCGAGTGCAGCCTGAGCCCGATCCCTCGACTCCGAGAGGGTGAATGCGGAAGTGGAGGAGGAGGCAGACGCGGACTACAAGGTCGTGAAGATTCGGGTGTGTGCACCGAAATGTGGTGCTTGCGCTGGCGCGGGTGCAGAGGAGAGCGGCGGCGGGATGAGGACCATGGGGGATTGGGATTGCCGCTACGGCTGCGATGGCGGCTCCGGTTCTCGGCAGCGGCTGCGATCGTATTGGCAGTGAGGCTAGTTGAGGTTGCTTGCCGCACGCACCAGCGGTGCTGCTGGACGTGAGGGCTGAGAGATGGTGCCGGGTGGCCGGAGGGGATCAACAGTCTATAGCGTTCTGGGAGCATTCTCATCGTCATATAAAAGTATGCACTGCCTGTCCTCTGCCAATACTAGTAGGTGAGTGGACTTATCCCCTTGACTCGCCTTGACACTGGTCGGCCCCAGAACCACCTCCCCCAATCTCTTGAGTCAGTCGGGCGACGTACGTAATGGCCCTTGCTCTGACGCTCACCCTTCGTCTCATAGGCGGCGCATCTAGGGTCTCAACTAGCGCCAACAGCTTATCACGGGACTCAAATACGGTCGGATTGAGAGATCTAGACATACCCAGTCTGTTAAGAAAATTGTCCGCTGTGATGGTGTGTGGGTCAAGAATTGTCTATAGGGGACTGCGTTGCGCAGGTCGTGGAAAAGCCGAGCCGAGAGACCTGCGAGTGGAGCTTATGCCGCCGGAATGCGGACCGGCGTGTCACGCTATTGAGATCTCGAGAAAATCCCTCGTTTATAGTATTACAGTGTGTGAGTTGATGATTAGTAGATCCTGACTCCTACGAGCCCGCAAATATGAGGTGATCAGAAGTCCTCATTCCTCGCAGGCCACCATCACTTACAGCACTAAACTATCCGGAAATGTCCCCGCCCGCAGCACGTTAGACGCCCTTCAACAGCGCCGCCAGCCTCTTCTGCGCCCACCCTCTGCGTCCTCCACCCTCTTCATCGTTCCCTTCACCATCCCCACCAGCGCCACCACCACCGCCGCAACTCGCGCGCTCAGCCATGAACTCCGCAACGAACCGCGCGACTGCGGCCTCGCCAATTTCTGTCGCTCCGCGCGGGCCCCAACGCCACTCCCAAGCCACATCGTCTTCGCCACCACCACCCCCGCCTTGCTGCGTCGCGCCACCACTGCCTCTACGATCGTGCTTCTGCGAGGTGTCGCCAGCGCCACCGATGCGCGTGCGGTCGAGGTATCCGTGGCGTTATAGCTGAATGAGGTACGCGTCGAAGGTGAGTGTGTGGTGCGGTGTGTGCGCGGGGAGTGCGAGTTGTGTTGGAAGTGGAGGCGCAAGCGACGGAGAAGCGCGCGCGCGTCTACTGTGCTAAACCGTCAGCTCCACTTCCTATGGGTAGGTGAATAGTAAGGGGAAGACATGGTAAAAGTGAGGCAGTAGGAGAGACGGCAGACAGTTGTAAGGTGAGCACGTGTTACGTTCGGAATGAGCTCCGGAGCGCCCGCGGCGGCACCTCCGAGCCAATCTTATCATGATCTGCTTTCATTCGCCCTCTCGACAAGTCGTCAACACGCCAATCTTCCTTTCGTGCCTTGTTTTACGTGTTAATTTCAAAATTCTCGATCTACTTTGCACGGTTTACCCGTCCTCCCTTGCGGCGCAGCCTGCGCCACTGCTACAAATTCCCAACACTCTCTTAGTCTGATTTCGTCTCGGCTTCCCAAAGCTTGACAGACACCATACCCCGTACCTCTTTCCTTAACGTATGGTCGACCTGCGACCATTCAGTTATACTGTCTCAACCTTCCTCTAGTTGCGATCTGTCGTCCCTCGCCACACTGGCAAGGTCCCCGGTGTTACTACCGTATTTGACTCCGAAAACATTACTACTCATCGCTGACGAAAAGAACGTTAGCATAGAATCGGAGTAGATTAGACACGCACACACCTGTAATATAAACCTCCCAAAAGGCCTCCTCAAAGGCCAGCTCAGAATAGACGCGTTCTCCCTCTCGAAATCTTCTCGTTCCTCTTAAAAAGTCTCCTTGTCCGTTTTCTCCTTGACCGACTCACTGACGCAGAAACAGAGCCACCGTGCCGTCGTGATTCTTGAGTCTTCGCGTTGGGTATTTGTCTTTTTTCTGCTCCTCGGACTTCTCTTGTGTCTCTATGGTCGACGCGTCTTGGTCACTTCTGCCTTGGCGGTCGTGCCGTCCACCTCTTCTATCTGTGTTTACCTTCTCTCTTCGCCTTTCCTCTCAAACCCGCCGGCGCATCCGAGTGCGCGCTACACTGTCCGTCGCTGATCGCCTTTCTGGCTACGTGGATGAGTGCGAGAAGATCCTGAGCACACACGACCAACCCGCCGTCAGGCACACCACGCCTGCCACAGTCACATTGTCTGGCATGTCTGTAGCCCAGTGCCAAGGATGCGCTTGTTCGTAAATTCCGCGCACTCGATAAGCATATAATCCAGCGTTGAGCAGAGGATGTATGCGTCCGCACACTATGAGACGGCTGGATAGCCAGCTAAATGGGTATGCAATCAGACAAACCTGCCTTCGGGAGGCTGGAAAGAATGGCCCACGACGGCGGCCACCTAAAAAAACAAGATACAGCACCTTTCTACTCAGATCCGACTAAGCCTGCCAATCGCTGTCCTTCTCAGGCTCGCCTTTCTGCGCCCTCGCTTCTTCCTGGCCTTTCCTGGCCCATTATGGCATCTTGCGTGGCAAGGCGCACCAACAACTCATCGAGCTCCATGCCGAACATGTTTTCCCGGATTGTCTACGCTCCAAAGTCAGCCCTTGATGCGCTGCGATTTCTTTTTGTCATTGAGTCAGCAGGAATCACGATGATGACGAACCCACGAGTTCCCCCGCGCCGCATACCCTTTCCTCCTGAAGGAGCACAAGCTGCACCGTATTGGCCCCGCATATCTTCGGTCCTACTCATGTGGAGAGTGGAGTTAAGGAATCTGAAGTAGTAAGCAGTTGGCAATATCATGATACAGTACCGTGATGACACCTGGGCCGGCGGTCCGTCTGGACGTCGTCTTCACTGAAGATCATCATGATCATGGCATTCGGCCTGTGTACTATGCGCACGCCCGTTGCGCTCGAAACGAGCACTTCTGGGCACCCTCGACACCTATCTGGGTCAATCTAATCTGCCAGTGCTAGTGATGGGGTACACCGTACCGTACACGCACCAGCAGCGCACAGACCAAGTCTTATCACGGACTAGCTCAATGACCAGGATTAGGGAGAAAAGTACTATGAACTAGTTGGACTGACCACTACGAGTGGTGTAGAGATGGCTGAAGCAGGACTGAAATGAAGCTTGAAATTGTTGTAACTGTTTGATGCCCTCGGGCCCCGGGCCGGGAGAAGTATAGCGGAAGAAACGAATCCGAGTGTCACGTATTTGGTTACGTCAAACAAAGAATCGAAAATTTCCCGTGTCGTGCGACTCCAGAGTAAATTGCACCACACTATATTTACAATGCCAGCAGCAAGACCTCAGGAAGATATTTACACTAAATACACACAAATCACGACCCTTACAACACAACGTCCGCTAGAAGTCAGTATCATGTCTCCGTCTCCCTCAACACATCCACAGTCATCCAAGACTCGTCCGAGACCTTGTCCCTCATTTCCCACTGTTCGGGCTGAACACTGTGTTCCTTTATTATGTCCGCGATCTTGTTGATCGCAACACTTGCATCCAGGTGGCTGAACGTACCCCAGCCATCCGCCCATGCTCTGATGCTCGCATGAACGGGCCCCTTTCGGGTCTTGTAGATCTGAAGTGCTCGGTTAACGAACCCAATTTTCATGGCTTTCTGACCACGAGAAAGAACGAGATAAAACAGCGTGTCCATAGTGAGCGTGAGGTCGACAAGGAACCCCATCAAACAGCGGAGCGAGTTTTTCCTAGTATCAATGTTCTGTCAGATAGGCATCATATACAAGGAAGATGGAAGCCACCGACGTCTTCCTATATGTCCCTCGTACCCATTCCGCAAACAGGACGATTATCGCCGTGGGCCCGGTGATGGGGAGGGAGGTCGGGTGCTCAATGATTGCTCGCACGGCCCTCTCAGTCAAAGGATAATTGTTTCTGCCAACAAAACACATTCAGAATTACAATGGAGCAGCGGCGAAGGTGCATACCTGTCCTCGTCAGATAGATCCTCTACCAACACAGATAATAACGCAAGGAACTCTGGTTGTTCGAGATACTAATCATCGGTGAAAAATGAGCGAGAAGTCTTTGCTGTGGAACCATCACTCACGTGTTTAGGATCCTCCATGTTCCACACGTTGACAATGTCTTTTCGCAAAACATCTAGCAATCTTCTCATCGTGACGCCCAGAAAGATATCAGAGAAGAGGCCACGCCAATAGTCTGCTCAAAGCGTCAGAATGAACATTTAATCTGATCCATTACTAGTACGATCCTACGTTTCCTTCCGATCCTGATGGTGAATCATAAGGCACGAGGACCTACAATACCGGAAGAGAGTGAATGACTTTACCTTATGGATGCTTCGATGCTCGCTTTGGCATGAGACCGTTGTGCGATAGCCATTTCAATCCAAACATTCTCTATCTTCGTCAGTTCGAGGGTGAAGTCGACCAACTCTGCGATCGTCTTCTTGAACCGCGGTTCACGTCCGTCTGATCAATGATATGTCAGAACATGAGTTTTGACAGTTCAAGAGCACACCCACTTGACGTCGCAATCCATGGGTATTTTGGGCAATCCGAGGACGTAAGGGCACATAAGGGCTCGACACAGAGGTTCTGCACATCTTCGTTGACGACATCTTCAATCTTTGCGTCAAATTCTTCGTCGCCCATGTCGTCGCCTCGCTGTTCCAGCTCCTCTTCAAGTCGTTTCTCCCGACGCTCGCGAAGGATATCGAGTTTGGTGAAAACCACAATGATTGGAACTGAGGCGGCGAAATGAGGTGGGAAATAATAACAGATGAAGACGAACTATTCCCCCGAAGTTCCTTCAAAATACCTTCCACGCCCATCTCAAACATTCGGCCGCCTGCAAACGGTATTTCGGCACAAATCCTAATGTAAGAATGTGAGCGGTGAAATAGCGGTCACTTTGCTTGATCTTACCAGATCGCGTGTAATCGGTCACCAAGTGCTGGCATCTCGGATCGACGTTCAATAAAGTCCAAGACCTTCCGTATGTTTGCTTCCTCCCCTGCCTCGAATCCTTGGGAGTCGTGGATGACGATACGATCATTTTCCGGGAAGCGGAGCCCCTCATTGATGTCATGCTTTCCAGGAATCTTGTGAGATACAGGCTTGGCGAAAGATTAGAATATAGATGGCTACAGAAGGAGAGAACGCTCACCGTCGCATGAATGCCGAACACAGCGTTGATCAATGCGGACTTTCCTGCGCCAGACTTGCGGCTTTGGTTAGCGATAGACTGGGATTATCGCATGTACACCACGTACCTTTCCGACAACAAGAATGCGAAGGCTTCAAGGTGAAAAGTTGAGAAAAGAACAGGAGAAGTGTGAGTATGAACTCACCGGGGACATTCTTGGCGCAGGATATCGGTGTATGGCACAAGGACAGCTTCACCAGACATGGCTGTCCTTGAAGATAAGTAGACGCCCTGGCTGCATCCTGCACTGAGTACGGCAACACGTGGGAGCTCCACGACCGTCGTGTGAGACTCTGCTGATCACTACCTCCAGTTCTTCAGCTTCTTCTACCCTCGATGGCATCTTCCAGTGGCGAGATCTCCGACTCTGACTCTGACGACTTATCGTTCTGGAAGAGACGAGATTTGGAATTCCGGGTGCTTATCATAGGCCGCGCGAATGCCGGAAAGACGACCATCCTTGAGAGACTCACGGGCGACTCCATAGACAATGCACAGATTAGGACGGCTTATGGGAAGTTATTGGATGGCAAGGTACGTCGTGTTTGAACGTTGGCGACGCCGAGCTCTGATCAAGTCGATCTGTAGGCGATTAAAGGTCAAAGCGATGTGCGTTTCTCGCAATCTCACGTTTTCTGAGTGCTCACTTGTCCACATCGCTGGCAGCGCGGTTTACACAATATAGATGATGAGATCCGCTTTCCCTCCCGGCCTGGATTTGTCTTTCACGACTCGTGCGGTTTCGAAGCTGGCTCCTCCGAAGAGCTTTCCACAGTACGGAAATTTGTGGAGGATCGTTCATCTGCCGTGTCAGATCTCCGGTCGCAACTGCATGCTATATGGTACGGACGTTGCTTGTCATGTCCTGCAAGTCGAATTCTCTGAAGCTTTCCTCAGGATGTGTCTCCCGCTTGACGACTCTCGCGAGTTGTTTGATACGGAAAAGGAACCTTTTCACTGGTCCAAAGGAGACAGTGAGCAGTAAAATAATCGTGACGAGTCTTCCTTTTGATATTCACATAGCTCCGCTGGTTGTCATCTTTACGAAGCGTGACGGAGCCGTCGCAAAGGTCACGTCGCAGATAATCCAGGACAAATCGAGCTCATCGGAAAGCACCATTAGCCGGGCCTTCAAGAAGCAAGCCCGCGCCAAGGCAGAGATTGAAGTCACTGAATGTGTGGAGAAACGTGAGGAGGAGCTAAAGCAATTAAACAAAGCCAACTCTGCCGTGGCGTTTCTCACAACTAGTGGTACGGTTAGCTGTCTGAGTCCTGTCGAGAACTGTTGACTTGACTATATTCAGACATGGCCGAGCCTACAGAAGGGTCGGCTGCAGCATGTGCAAATCTGATCAAGGCAACAGAGGAGGGTCTGAAGGGTCCAAGGATCAAAACACTGTTGTCTATTGTGTGGGGCCGTAATCTGTCGCTGTCCGGATTTTGGTGTTTTTATTGGTAAGGGCAGTTCCTTGGATGAAGACACGATAATGACATCCCAATCAATATATAGGATCTTGAAACAAAGCCATAGTAAGTAATGGTTGGGTGGATGCTTGTGTTGGGATTATTGACCTCGAACGGTTTCAGAGTTTGAATTGGGCTCAGTGACACCACGCACGGATGAAGTGATAATGATGGTGGCCGAATATATGGTGAGTCTGAATTATCAATGAGCAGAACAAACGCCAAATAACTGCTGCGCTATCATGATGGTGTATAGATGGTAAGATCAGTCGTCCTCCATGCCATCCACTAACGTCTTCTCGGGTTCCCTTGCATAGCCTGTGAGTCTTTGCGTCCTCTGTCTGTCTTCTCCATCTGCTCACCCCTTCTCGGCCATCTGGGCGTAGCATGTGAGTCTTTGCATCCTCCATCTGCCATCTGCTCACCTCTTCTCGGCCATCCCTGTGTAGCATGTGAGTCTTTGCGTCCTCCGTCTGTCTTCTCCATGTGCTCACCTCTTCTTGGCCATCCCTGCTTAGGTTGTGAGTCTTTGCATCCTCCGTCTGCCTTCTACATCTGCTCACCTCTTCTCGGCCATCCCTGCATAGTATGTGAGTCTTTGTGTCCTCTGTCTGCCTTCTCCATCTGCTCACCTCTTCTCGGCCATCCCTGCATAGGATGTGAGTCTTTGCACCCTCCGTCTGCCTTCTACATCTGCTCACCTCTTCTTGGCCATCCCTGTGTAGTATGTGAGTCTTTGTGTCCTCCGTCCTCCGTCTGCCTTCTCCATCTGCTCACCTCTTCTCGGCCATCCCTGTGTAGCTTGTGAGTCTTTG
>QLOZ01003950.1:0-12160 GCA_003314065.1 Lactarius sp. MG50 | reverse complement strand
GCTGCGGCTGCCGTGGCCGGTGTCGCTGCCGCCGCTAGTGTCGCTGGTCCTGGAGCTGGCGCCGCCGTGGTGATGCCGCCGCTGCTGCCGGTGTCGCCTCCGCCAGTGTCGCTAGTGCTGGTGCCGCGCCGTCGTGGTGCTGCCGCCACCGCCGCCTTGGTGCTGCCGCTGCTGTTGCGGTGTCACCGCTGTAGCTGGTCTCGCCGGTGTCGCTGGTCCTGGTGCCGCGTCGTTGCTGCCGCCGCTGTTGCCGGTGTCGCCGCCGTCGCTGGGCCACCGCCGCCGTGGTGCTGCTGTTGCTGTTGCTGGTGTCGCCGCCGCACTGATGTCGCCAGTCCCGGTGCTGCTGCCGCTGCCATTGCACACTGCTGGTGGTGTGCTGGCCAGTGGTATCTCACCACTTGTACCTGCACAACAGAAAAGGTCAGTTGTAGTTATAAGTATAACTCACCTTATTGACCTTAATACCCTATGGTGAAAATGACGAAGTCCCTCCGCTCGCGTTTGGGGCAGCGGAGGGGATGGCGGCAGCGGCAGCAAGGGCCCTGCAAAGACAACGCTACTATGTTCAAGTTGACATGAGGCGTGTCAACTGCTTCGCTGGCAGCCAAGCACGTGCAAGCAAGCATGTGCAAACAGCCAACAATAAGATCCAAATATATTATTAATAATGTTTTAATAGTTTAACATTATTAATTAGTTTGTAAGAGGTGGTCTTAACTGGTTTTGATTGGTCTTGTTACTAAGTAGTAAAAATGCGAAAAATATCCTAAGTCCACAAACTACCAAGGCCAAATCAAGGCCAAAAATTCATCTTGACTAACTTGGGTGACTTAAACTGACTTCATAATGACTTGGTCACTGTCAAGTGTGTCAAGTCACCAGGACCTTTTGCTGATGTAGCTGACTGAATTGGGCACGGGTCAATATTACTTATTACTGTCAACTGACTGAATACAAAATCACCTTCTGCCTCTTGTAGAGTGTAAAAGCTGTCCATTTTCAAGACTTCCATGGCCACGTACGTGTGTCGTCGCTGTCTGTGCTCGCAGCCATTTACTATGGAGGGACCCAAGTCAAGCTCGCATTCAAGTTAGCAAGTAACTTACTAGTATCATCCCAGTCACAACCTTTCCACGGCCAGTGGATCCATGGACGGACGGTGTGACCCATGGACCATGGTTCATTCTAACACTCGGAATGCGGTCATTCGAGGGTGGATAAATGGAACAAAGCGACCAAAGGTTAACACGTGACACTGCTCGGCACCAAATAAAACATATACACCATCCAGACATCCCGTGATTTGCTGATGACCAAGACGACCATGTGTGGTGTCTACCTGACGATAGAGGAAACCCTCCACGTGTTCAGCGGACAGCAAATCCTCAATACATGAGATGAAGATCATGTTCTACATCCGAGAAATAAGAATTTATGAGAGGTCGGATCAACGAACATTGGTAGGTGCTTAACAAGACGCACCTTGGGCTTATACAGTTATACCAGACCTCTAAATCGGACGTCACTAGAATCTTGGAAGATATGCGCTTCGGCAAACAGGCTCCATGGCATCCAAATTAATACCCGATGACGATAGGAGCGAGCAATAGAAATCTAGTATTCTAAATGACATACCATAGGAACATGTCGAGAACACGAGATCCTTGAAAAACATGATCATGAGGGTGAGGCACAGCCGCACAGGAGGTTGCCAAACACATTTCGGTGATGATTCTGGATCTTCATTCCAGCTATAGCGCAGGTAGGGTCACAAAAAGAGAGGGTCAGGAAAAAGTACGGTTCCGAGTCAGTGAACGATGAGGAACTATACAAAGACCCTCCTGAGGCGTGCTAGAGAGTGCGGGACAGAATAACAGTCTGGGAAGGTGTGAGATAGTTGCGCAACTGCTGGCGACACGTAACCAGATATCCAATCGGAGGGCAACATGCCGAACAGACAGGTTACGACATCGGAGATGAAGAGCTGTGGGATGCCAAGGAGACCGAGAGATCTGCCACCGTCTGACTGATTCTCTACAAATGCGATGTAGAAAGTAGGTCCAGCTGTTAGGGCGAGAGTGACAGGGAGGAAGAGGAACCAGTGAGCAAGGTGTGAGGTGTTGTTCCAGGTTGTAAGGATGTACGATAATTCTGCGAGTGTTGCAAGAATTTTGATGAGTCACGACGGGTGCCTCCAAGAGTCGTTGCTGACCATGTCAAACCAGTGGCCTCGCTTCGGCTGATAGATGGTCGCAGTGCTATACGCGATAATAGGTCTTAAAAGGGGTACAACTCAGTTCACAGACGAAACAAGCTCTCCTGAGTCTTGGTTGTACCTTTTCTCTCTTCGTGGCTCTTGATGCCGAATTGAGCCACCGTGCCGTCACGTGTCTCAAAATCTTCATGTTGAAAAGTTCACGCAGGAGGATTGAAGGGAGAGAGAAATACTTCAGAATGTTGATGGCTATATATCTGTGCAAGTGCCTCTAATCACTAAGGTTCTCTGATCAATCTGTCAATCAAGAGTAGTAAGTGATCTCGGAATAAAACGAAATAGATGCTACAGGTGTCTGGACGCAGCTAAGGGAGAGGCGAAGTTGAAAATGAATGATGGACGCCACTTGACCGCACGGTAAGGAGGGGTATGAAGGGCAAACGATGGGTGTCTGTCGGGCATAGGTGAGAGCCAGGGTTCATTATGCAGGACTCACCATGCAAGTTGGACCTGCGTGTACATCACCCACATTTTTTCAGAGCGACAACACCCAGGACGGTCTCGCTGCAGTGGTACCGCCGTCGTTGTCTCTGCGGGCACGCGGTTATGGATCGAGATCGAATGAGAGAGGGGACATCCGAACATTGTTGTGGCGTTCAATGACATCAGCCGAGTCAAGGCAAGGAGAGTCGGATGTATCTGGAGAATGCGAGCAGCTTGTAAGAGTGGTATAAAAGAGGAGTAAATAGCCAAAACAAAGAGTAAATGTGAAAGAAAAAGTGTCTACACCTTCCGACTCACTCCTCGCACCTAATACGTGTTATCAGTAGGATAGACATGGTGAGTTGTAACGTGTTCGTTATCAGCCCGGAGGAAGTCAACTGTGATATGTCCTCCAGAGTCAGCGGCACCACTCTCTCCATGCCAGCTGGTAGGTCTGCAAGGGAGAATGTGGTTGGTTAGTGGAACAGCAGCGTTTGAGACGATACATACCTAATATCTGCTACTTCAGCTCCCCGTTCTATTAACCCGAAGCGCTTATAATGCGCTACAATTCGCCTCTTTGCGAAACGGCGTTTCCCCAGGTGCCCGGCATAAAGCCCATTCCAGATGAAAGTGTTGAGCAATATTGATAAAGGAGAGGGCGTATGGTAGAAAGGAAGTGTGGAATAAACATTAAGAGGATTCTGAGGAGTGGTAGCGTCAATGTGTGAGCAGGAAGGCACTCGTTGACCAATGAAGGTAGGCAATGACTTTTCTATCGAACCTACCATGCTCACACCAAACATGTCAATATTTGGCGGCTTCAAGAGAACGCCATCAATTTTGCAGTACCTGCTAATGCGTCAGCATAATATTGAATGAGGCAAAAGAGTGAATTGAAGGTATTTTGATAGGGTCACACAAAATCGCATTTTAGGAGGAACGAAATGTCATTTGTTTTGACTTGGCACATGTAGGAGCCTAGATGCACTTAGGGCATAAAAGACTTCTGTCTCAAAATACGGATTCAGCCAGTATTCTGAGCTATACCACTGTCTGCAACCGCTGCATGGGCAAACCCGTCATAATCCGGTGTGCTGTCAAAGAAATCGCCTGACTTCGGTTTTGAAGGCAGTACCGGGAGTGTGGACAGCAAGAGGTAGTCTGCAATGACGGCACTGAAATCGGCCAACATTGGGAGCACTGTGGAGGTCAGATTTCAAATACTAATACATGGCATGGATTGATAGATAGCTGCGCTCGCCTGATGCAGCACCATCTGATAGATGCTTTGGACAATAAGCTGGAAACTTGCAAGCCCATCCAGTGGCTAGTGTCATCATATGGGAGATGACATAGTACAAGTTACCTTTGATTTTGGCTGCGGGCCAGCCTGGCCCAAAATTCCTCGACGCGTTTATATCCAAACAAGCACAGGATTGAGGGATGGCCCAGGGAGCATTGTGTATGTGGAGGTTAGATTTCAAATACGTGGCACAGATTGATAGATAGCTGCGCTCACCTGATGCAGCGCATGCTTTGGCTGCCGTCTGATGCATGCTTTGGACAATAAGGCAAGCCCATCCAGCGGCTAGTGCCATCCCGCGTTGACTGAGGGCACCGTCAAGTACCGCGCGCCAAGGACCTGCGGCATCATGGCCCTGCATGGACTGTGGGCGTGTCCTTAGGGGGCTAGGGTTGTCATGTTGTAGGGGGCGTGGATATCGCTCCTGGGCGTTTGTTATGCTGTCCACCGTTCGTGCTGTGATTGTTGAGGACTACAGAAGAGAAAATTAAACGTCAAACATACCTGCAGGCTTGGGAGGCGAATGTCTCCTGAGCCCTTGACGCGCTTCACTAATGGCCACACCCACGAAAATGGATGAGATAATGCATGAAAAGATCAAATGGCGGTGGCCGCAGTGTGGGCGTTGGTCGGATACTGGCAATGGGATGAACGGTTGCGAATAGCCAGATCAATGTGAACACAAATGAACTCATGACAAATACTGAGTCCCCTTGGTCCTGACTCCTGAATGACGGTGAAAGAAGCAATACCGAGCCATACGACAGTCTCTATGAGCGCAATCCACGACAACAAGAGTGGCTTCCAAAAGAGCCCCGATTCAACTTGCTCCGAGTCGCCGCCCACTGCCTCGGGCTCATGTTGTCCACCTTCGCCCAACGCGGCCTTGGATTCGGATGCAGCAGCCACATCGAGAGCCTCTGCTTCCTGCAGGGTCAGGGACGGGGTGAAATGACGCTTGATAGGGCATACTAGTATAGGATTTGACAACCATGGGAATCGGAATAGCGGATCCTTTACAGCTGCTTTGGCTGACAGACTCCAGATGGAGAGGCAATAGGGGGAAAACCATTAGAAGCGCACCAAGAAAATTTCTCCATTCTGGTGTTTCTCAATAGGGCATGAGTAGGGATGCATGAAAGACATTGTGAATATCGGTATGTATCTACAGGGACATGATAGTACCACAGTGCAACGTCTTCTGGTCGTGTCTGCCAATGTCGGTACTGCCGGTTCCGGTTCAATTTCGCGGACATTATTCCTTCTGAGTCCATTCCCGATTGCGAGCCAACTCCAGATGGTCCAGATGACTTTGGTGTCTACCGTGTCTAATAGGTCTGAGCCAACCTACAATCCCAAGTCCCTCTACAGCCTGGGCCCATCATGTGATGAATCTGGTCTAGTTGCTAGTGACACAGGCTCGCCAACCTGTTCTTAATGTGTGCGAAGTACATGTTCAGAACCGTATACTAGTTTCTCTATGTACAACTAGATATGTATGATCACCCCTCAGTGCATGTAAGGGTTTTTGTCTTTTTGTCTCGGAGATGCACTCACAACTCTCGATTGCAATCGTCGAGGAAATGTCTCGTGTTGAGGTGTCATTTCCAATGTGCCAACGTGAGTCCATATATATAGTAAAGGATGCAATCAAAAAAAGGGAGGACACGCTGGCACACTCACATTGACGAATTCTGAGCTGTTCCTGTTGTTCCTGTTCCCGGCATGCACATTGAGCTCGTTGTCTCGCAGATAGAAGTTCGCCACCCAAAGAGCCACAGACAATTTGTGTTCAGCAACTTGAAATAGGTGCACAGGAGTCCAGCTCTTCGTGAATGGCAGGGATGCGAACACAATAGTTCCGAGTTGTTGAACATGTCACCATCGGCAAACGATGCACAGACAGCATCTTATACAGTAACAAACTTGCTCCCATCTACTGCATCACATGGATTCTTACAGTATCTGTACACGGCAATTTGTATCTTATAGCATGATGTACTCCAGTGGTCGTGTACCGAAATTAAGAATGGTTTGCATATACGCACTGGCACAACCGCACAGTAACCCAAAGATCAACAATATTGGCCTTGCCTCTCATAAAGTGGTTGTCTGGTCTGGACTCTACTAGTCAGGCCAGACTGAGAAAGTGAGCCATGGTGATCATCAATCATCCTCACCCTCTATGCATTGTTTCTGGCGCCACAATGACACTGTCACAACTCGGAGCTAGCCAGGTCAAAATCCTTGTTATCTTCACTCAGAACCCACTCCCAGCTCCCTGGCTGTGACACAACCTGTCTCCAAGGCGATGAACTATGCTTCATGAGGCCAAACCAGTCTTGAGTCCAATCGATGAGCAATGCATTCCGTGCCCATGGTGCCGTAACCAAGAGGATAGCTAGGCCACATACGATAATGGCAGTCGTCGAAAGTAGCTTCTGTCAGGGGCCAATTGGTCATGGTGGGGGAAGATCCAAGTATCTTTATCTCACATGTGTGGCCAAATATCCCTAGGGCATGACACGGGTTTTTGCTGATTTGTTTTCCCACGGTCCCTGGAAGGTCAAGTTTTGGATGAAATTCTTAGTTGAGGAGTGAAACTGATAGAGAATTGATTGAGCTATATCTCCACCAAATCTCAACCAATTTGGATGATTATTGGTGTGTCAGGAAGCAAAACACTGTGGAAAATCGTGCAGTTTCTCAACCCGTACGGTTTTTCACAATGTTTTGCTTCCTGACACACCAATAATCATTCAAATCGGTTGAGATTTGGTGGAGATATAGCTCAATCAATTCTCTATCAGTTTCACTCCTCAACTAAGAATTTCGTCCAAAACTTGACCTTCCAGGGACCGTGGGAAAAAATTTAAGCCAAAACCCGTGTCATGCCCTAAATATCCCCAGACTTGTTCTGCCACCACTTGTGACTTTGGTTCCGCACACTTTTGCAAGCCACTCTCCTGAATCCAATACCGAATTACTGATTCCTCACCTCTCTCAGCCACGCCAGTCACAATTTGGCGAGCAACTCTGCCAGAGGAGTATGCCTGAACAACGCGCAAGATAAGCGCTAGACAGGTACATTTCTGTGGGACAACGCGTACCACAGCTTGCACAATATCTTCTGCTGTTGGAACGGTTCCTGAACTCGGCCCTTGTTCAAGAAATGTGTCACGCTCAGTGGACTTGTACGCTTTATTTTTACTTTTACTATGTTTACCACTTTGCGCTTCGATGGACAGTGGCATCCTCCTTCCTTGTTGCTTACAGGGAAGCGGGACGCCACTAGCTACTTGAATCTATGGACTGCCAGGCCCCTATGGCCCATGACTCCGTTCTCGCGTCTCATTGCTGTACCATTACTTACCACCAGGTCTGACGGACCGCTTGGACCGACGCGCATCCACTAGTGCTACATCTGTATGCCTCTGCGCATGCGCCGTCCAGACACCTTACTGGCTCATGCTTCATGACTCACTTACTGTACTATGACTCCTGATGACTCGGACTGCTTACTAGTGTCCTAGGGACACTCTGACTCATACTGACTCGCTCTGACTCATAGCTACTCACTCTGACTCATAGTTGCTTGTACTTATACCGCGTACTACGCTTAGGACAGACCTTAAGTCTGTTCTCTTGTAATCTAGACCAAGTGAACGGTCTTGTGTCCTTTCTTGTGAACCATCGCTCCTCTGGCTGATTGCCAGACTTCGCGCCCTTAGAAGTATCAACGATTGATGCTTAAGAAGGGGAAGGGACTTAGTATCAAACGTCACAAGAGTACTCCAGCCAGGGAGAGGTACGCAGACCTCTTGCCGCTCTCGCGACCACAGTCCCCAACATCGCCTACGCCCCCTCCATCGCCGTTGGAGGTACGCCCAGACCGTGGGCGTGACAAAATGAGTTACTCACAGTCATGTCAGAGCCTCTCTGCCAGGGCCCAATCCTTTGCGGTGGTGATACGAGCACATCCATAAGATGTGCCAGACAAGACCGCATTATTGCCATGAATGAAGGTCACGGGAAGGATGACGTTTTCAGGGGTTGGGTGAGTTGTAGTGTGTTGGAATGAAGTATCCATGAAGTGGTTAGAATCAAGAGAATACCAATCTATCCCGTCGTAAAGATTGGTCACGGCAAGCATCTTCCCATTAGGAGACACAGCAGAACAGCCTCTATATATCCGATAAGTGAGGCTTAGTCTGAAGATAACTGATCGTACATTTTACATGAGCGAGGGTGGATGCGCCATTTGATTTCGAGGGTGTCCAGGTTCCATGCACTACAGAACATTACTAGTAGTGAGACTGCATTGATTGGCTAGCAAAAACTCACATCACGCCATAGTCCAGGTACGTCACCAGAAGGATGTCACTACCTCTTCCTAAGAAGCGGAGGGAACATGCCATGGGTTCTGGGAGCTCTCCTTCCAGCTCTGGGAACTTGGGTGGGTCTGGAAGAAGCCGGATCCTTTCCCAAGTAGCTGTGAATTGCTTTGGTTAGCGCTGTTTCCAGGGAGCTAAGAGACAGTCGAGACCGACCAATTGTTGCCTGCTTAACCAGCTGAACGACTTTGCCTGAGCCAATAGCTAGCCAGACATCACTCTGCGCAATGCAATGAACTGGACCAGGCACACTGTTGATGGTATGATAATAGGGATTTCCCTACAAATAGAACAAACATTCCACTGTAGATCAAGTGTGGAAACGAGAAACACTCACACTCGCTGAGCCGTCAAGACATATTGTATGCACGTCACCACTTGTATCACCAGCCACCACAGTGTGGCCGAAGCGAGAGTGCCAAAGCAATGTTGTTATTGGTGCATTGACCTGGAATCGACGAACTTCCCGGCCGCTGCCATTCCCCTGGAAGATGATAATAAGGCCATCATCGGCCCCACTCGCAAAAAGTGACCCATCCTGAGAGAATGCTAAGGCGTTGATAGAATTGTGATGTCGGCAAATAGTCTTCCTCAGCAAATATTGACCCATGTTATGGTATAGCCTGAGGAATAGGGACGGGATAGAAGGAAATCTCAATATGTTATTGGAGGTTGGAAGCCACGACGTCGTCTGCTTTATTACACAGTAAAGCGTACATCATTTGAATTCGACGTACAATAAGGCAAAACCAGACAATGGCGATGGCACTTGGAGATCAGTGCGGTGCGGCCTTTCGCTAGGCTAGATCACATGCATTTCCCCCCGCACGACACGATAGACCAGGGACGTCAAACTGATACAGTATGGGAGAACAGGGGCAGAGATGTCACATTTCCCGACCCATCCCTGCCATTAGTACACAAAGAAGTTGACTCAGCCTCTCAGACTCAGGCAGCCCATGTGTGCATTCAACGTGCATATTGGGGTGTGGAAACGTTCAGCTGAGCATAATGACTCGAACCTGGTGTGAAATAAGGTGTTACGTTATGCCACCCTTACGTGATCTGATCTGACCTCTGAGATTTTTCGAGGTGAGTGCTGAGGTAAAAAAAAAGTATTCATGTTAGGGGAAAGGCAATGTAAGGGCCTGTTCGGTAACTGTCAATAATTTTGAGTGACCATTCAATAAAAATATGACTGTTTCAAAAAAATCTCGTGGGAGGTAGTGAAAGTAATTTTCTTTTTTTTTTTTTTTTTGGAATCTGCATTTATAATGCGCAACATGTATGTAATTACAAAGATGTGCGCAGGGTGACAATGCAATGTGCCCCGGTTGATCGGAGATGGTTATGGACTGGTATATACGCATGGTGATGTGGAATGGGTGATTGTGTGTGGGATGGAGTGATGGTGGCCGCTGCAGCCTGTCACGGTGTGACTACCCAAAATCCTCCAGCGGTGGCTTGCGCCGCCTTGGGCATAAGCACGCTTGTGTCTCTGCAAGGAATGCTCCCAGAGTGGCTCCTCCTTCCTTGGTGCCGAAGATGGTAGAGAGTGATAGTGATGCGGAAAGGGGGTGGAGTATGCGCCACCTTGCGGCTGCGTATAATGGGCAGGATGTGATGACGTGGTGCGCCGTTTGAAGGGCCGCGCCACATTGACAGTGGTGGGGATTGTTGGATTGGGGGCGATGGTGGGCGTTGTATTCGCCAGTGAAGGCGTGGCCCGTGAGGAGATGAAGAAGATGGGCCGTGGAAAGTTAGTCAAACCTTGCACAAATGGAGCGGGCTTACCATCCGGGGGGATGTGAGGGCGAGGTATGTTGGCTGGCATTTGGGAGCTTCCCACCAGCTGTTTTGCCATTGGGATATGGCTTCTTTGCGCATGGTGGCGCATAGGTGGGCTTTAGTTGGCAGGGGCAATGGGAGGGTGGGGAGTAGGTGGGTGCGATCCGCCGCGATGGCTTTCAGCCGGCGTATCGAGCGGAGGCCCTTGGCAATGGGGGTCCAGCTGATGTGTACTTGAGGGGGAGAGAGCCTATTAAGTAAGTCAGCGATGGTGTGGAAGAGGGTGGCGAGGCGGGGGGAAAGATCTCTGTGACTACGGTTCATGCACATCTCCGGGAGGTATGCATCCGTGGTGAGGATCTTGATGGTTTGGGTTTGCGGATGTTGTGCGATCATGGTGGTTGTGAGGGTGACAGCCAAAGATATGGCCTCAACGGCTGTGTCAGCGGTGTCGGCGCCCTGTCCTACTGAACTGGTCAGGTGGCCGGCTTCCCATCTTTTGTGCCACGTGATGCACGACGCTACGCTCACCGGGGTGCCTTCGGGGGAGCTGGGGCACGATCCTTGGCAAAAGATGAGGAGGGCATCGTTCCGGTTGCTGTTTGTCGCGTTGTTGATGTCTTCAGCTAGGCGCTTCCGATCTTCGCCACGTGGGACATTGGGGCAGATACGGAGGTTGTTGCTGGGGGGAAGGGTGGTCCATCTGTTACGGTTTGCGGCCCTGCGTTCTGCATTTCGGTTTTTCGCCCCAGTACTTACTGTCACATGACTTAAAACCATGTGACAGCCTTCTCTGACTGTTAGTGACTCATGCACAACTGTGTGCGACTTGACGTGGTGTGCGCGACTCCTAGTGCTTCAGATTGACTCATAGCATACCTAGATGACTCATCCCTGACTCTTACTAGTCAAGGTGTATAAGTAGTAACAATGTGCGAGTTGAGAGCCCCAGTCTCAACTTAAGTCCCAGAATACAAGTTGTGATAAAGATCTCTTGTTGTGTGACCTCCCCCCTCCTCATCCTTATCTCTACCACCGCTCCAGGCTTAGTAAGCCATCCTGAAGCTAAGTAAAGCGTGCTATAATGCTTACGGTCACACCTTGGAACTCAACGGTCGCGCATCGCTTATCTAAGCACCACCTTCCTCGAAAGGAAGTCGTTCGCACGACCACATGGTACGAATCGAGCTCACTTCGAGCCATGGCCCCTTGTAGCTGTGACATAAGTTGAGACTCCCCATCTCGACTAGAACACGGCCGTGTGTGAATACATAACGATATTTCACAACAGCGACACTACGGATTAACTTCCCGAATGATGGGACTGCATTCCAGATCCTCAGGAGGAAAACAGACAACCTCCCAAGAGAAGCATTAGGAACAGCTCACTGGAAAGAATACAGCAACGGGAAAAGAAACGCATACTTCGTGGAATACCAAGGAAGTGAATTTGCGGTAGAAAACATCCACGGATACTGGTACAACATATACTGGTCTGAAGCAAGCGACAACTACATTTCACGGTACGATTGGCAAATCACCGAGGAAGAACGAAGAAAACTCAGACTAGGAGTGCTTGTAGAACCCCTCACTGGACCAAGCTTTGCATGCCCACGAGTTTCCCCCATCGAAGAGAAACTAAGCACTGATCCAGTGACTGACGAAGAACGCATGCCCACAACAGAATCACCTGAGAGCAGCAAAAACTCACAATGCCTCAACTACGACTTTGACACAATCAACCTAACGGCGAACATCCAGACAGAATTGTCACTAGACCCTAGCACTGCCAACATCAGAGAAGACCTAGAACCCGAACAAGAAATAGCAGACTTCCTCATAAAAGCCTCTGAACCAAAACTATTTCCATCTAGCAGCATGACAACCATACAAACAGCAATGACAACGCCACCAGCGATGCACCCCCTCACTGCGCCTCTCCAAATCAGTAGCGCAACTGTCGCCACTACC
>QLOZ01003947.1:312-58881 GCA_003314065.1 Lactarius sp. MG50 | reverse complement strand
TTATTGCTGTACGGCGCCACAGACGATGCGAGCTTGCATTCCGCGCCGACCTACGTGCATTGCAAAGCCGGCAAATCCCGCTCGGTAACTGCCGTGATGGCTTACCTCATCCACGCCAATCACTGGACGCTATCGCGCGCCTACACTTTCGTCCTCGAGCGGCGGAAGGGCATCTCGCCCAACATCGGCTTCGTCTCGGAGCTCATGAACTTCGAGGAGGCCGAGCTGGGCAGCAAATCCGTCGGCGTCGTCAAGCAGCCCCAATCCGCCGGTGGTAATGGCATCACTAGCGGTTGTAGTATTGCCAGTGCTGGTGGTGCTGGTGCTGGTGGCAGTGGTGGTGCTGGTGGTGCTGGTGGTGGCGACGGGACCGACGTCGACGGCGATCGAGGCGCGGGAATCAGCATCGGTGGGCGGCGGCCGTCGCACATGCGCGAGAGCTTGCCGCCGGCGTGGGGGACCGGCGCCAGCGGGACGATCCCTAGCGCCGCGGGGGACGTCGGGCAAGAGACGGAGGTGAAGGACGCGAGGGGGCGGTACCGACACGCGCGGCGTGCCCCGGTCGACGAGAATACCCTCCAGCCGATGCGTCGCGTCAGCAAGGCGGGCCTCGAGAGCACGCTCATCGACGTATAAATAATAAGTGAGCCCCCCCCCCCTCTCCCTTTTCGACCTGTTCGTGTGTTTCGTGTCGTTGCATATTACAGAGGTTGTAGAAAAGAAACGCATACCAAATGTCTGTGTGTGTCTGTTCTTCTCTTCTCTTCTCTGTCGCTGTCGATCAAGATCAGATCAGATCCATCCGTGTGTTTCCTTTTTTTTCTGTTATACGGGAAGTTTCCTCCTTCCTTCCTTTTTTTCTTATTATTTATCTTTTGTTCGTGTACATACGACCGACCATGCTTTGTTTTGTTATACACATCAGCAGCACCAAAACACAGACTCTCTCCTCACCAGGGCTAGTAGTTTCTCATTTTTGGTTTCATTCTTTGATCTCTCTCTCTCGTCTGTTTTTTTATTTATTTATCTTTTTCGTTTTTTGTATTTTTTTTTTTTTTTTTACCATGATGGGCCCAACACCACACCACAGAGCGCCCTTATGTTCTCTCTCTCTCTTTCTCTCTCTCTCTCGACCATTTTGGTATTTAAAGCCCTCCCCTTCCTTTATCTTCCGTCCCGGCATTTGTACAGAAAATCGCATATATATTTTCGTATCGAGAACTCGCTGTATGCTCGCAGCATTTTTTTTATTTTTTTATTTTGGGTGTGAGCTTGAAGCGAGGCTAGCGAGGCCTCTGAAGAAACCCCATCACTCCCTTCCCCCCAAGGCTACCACACACACACACCCTGGACCTGGACCTCTCACTCACACTGGTAGTGGTATATCTTTGGGGGGGGGACAGGTTCGGTCAGTCGGTTTGCAGTTCTCGTGCGTCTGTTCAGTAAGTTACCGTGGCGCGAGAAAAAAAGAAAAGGGGGGAGGCGTTATATATGTAATAAGGGGGTTGGTCTAAGCGGTCAATTTCGAGGTAACTTTGGATTTACTGTAAAAAAAAAAATCCATAAAAAGTTATTGTCGCGGCGCTCCCGGGCCTTCTCTGGACTCTGGGACAAGAAGTGCCGTAAAAGTTCGGAAAATAAAAAGAAAAAAGCCCCCTTCAACTGAGTTGACGCGATTAATTGTTTGGCGTTGGCGAGAAAAAAAAAAAAAAAAAAAAAATCGGGCCTGAGTAAGGAGAGACTGGTCCCTTCCCGAGCACACGCCTTGAGTGTGCTCATGCTACAGTATATCCACCGTTCTTGGGCGAGATCATGTGCCGAGATGGTCGTCAGAAGCACCGCTGCGCTGCGGACGTTGCCTACAAAAAGACCTGTCCCACGAGGCCGGTGTCGCTACAGTACGGGGGACATTCGGCAATATACCAAGGGAAAAACTGCTCCCATCAGTGGCTGCCAGTGAGTTTGTGTTGCCGTGGCGCGAGGGAGGCACGCCGAACCGAAGACAATGATCGCGCCAAGACGACGGACGGCCATGTTTTCCAATAACCATCATCCCCGGGCTAGGGATTCGCCTTTACTGGCAAGTGGTTTTGTTATTGCGTCCTGTGGCTATACAGTTCTTTTGGTCCAACGGCCCGGACAGGACTGGAGTCAGGCGTACGGTCGGTCTATATCGTCCAAGGTACTGGTCCCCAGACTCGGAGGTGACCCGCCTTTTTCAGGAAGCGCGGGTATCCATCGAACTCCACATGTTCTTCGCGTGTCCGGCACCCGCTTCATCGATAAGTGAGACAGGATCTGCTAGCTCAGGGTTATTATCCTCCTGGTTGGGTTGGGATCCGTGAGGGTCGGTCAGTAGTCCCGGTTGCGAGACCGAGTCCGCGTGCCCCGGGTCGTCCGAGTCGACAACCTCAGGAGGCAGATCGTGTCCATCTCCCACGTCTCCATCGCGTTGCCTGTTGGCCTCTGTTATCGTCTGCCGCTTCGCAGGCGGGTCCAAGTCCATGCTGACCCTCGTATCCTTCGCGCCGTTGCATCCCAGAAATATCTCAGCCAATCTCACCTGACGATCCCAGATGACGGGGATAGTGGCGTGCCGGTGTGTGTTCTCACTTCCGCATCGAATCTTTCATCTCCTTGCGTGCCGGCATCCGTAGCAACCTATCCGCGAGCCATGATGCCAATAGCTTGTCCTGGAACTCGAACATAAGCAGGACCATCATCACAACGTTGATCGATCGGCGCCATAGTCGCAGGATCGCGAGATACCTTGACAATCCGGATACTCTGGGAGCGAGTTGGTACGTGTGTTGCACACGCTCCCTCTGCGCCAGGTAGTGGTGCGGTGTCCTTTAGCCAAGTCGTCTGTTGAGAGGTGACGACGGTGGTACGCTTGATGATGGGGCGGGGGTCAAGAATTGTCTGGAGCAACTGGGTGACGCAACAGAAGCTGCATCACACCAGTCGTGGAAGCCGAGGGAGCCGAGGGGTTCCCGATCTCTGCGACAAGCCCGTGCACGGGCCTCTGCTGTGGCGCCGGCACTTCTGCCTTGATTTTCTCGACATAATTGAGTGCTAAGTATACCAAGCTGTACAAGCTAAGAATGAAGAGAATGGACTCGAATGTCGCGCAGAAGTATGTTGGACATGGTCACGGCGCACCCGAGAGACCTCACCTTCATCATCTTGGCCTCGATACACAAAAAAAATCCGCTTTGACTTTGGTGGGAGTTGTTTTCTAGGTTTTCATGCTTTCTGTTTGTACCGGTACCTTTCCTTGTTGTCACTGTAACACAATAGCTCGGCATGGATAAGTATTAAATGACTTTATTTGATTCGCTTTTTTATACAGGTGTCAACACAGGAAAACATTAGGGTGCAGAGCGCGGTCGAGACAATTAAGAGACGTACGTAAATTAGTAGGTGGAGCTAAGATTGAAAGATGATGCGAAAGACGATAGGAGAGAGATCCACCAAGACATCCATGAACCTGGAAATCAGGCATAAATGGGAGAACCGAGATTAGTATAACCGGCGTATATTCCTAACAAAGTCAAGCATTGCTCCCCATCAAGACGAATTCACCTTCATTTTGTTGCCATTCTTCGAGCTGCCTTGATGGGTCCCCCTGTACGTGAGCTGCCCGAACATTTCCTCCTCGAGCTTGGATACGAGGGGGACGAGCGGTGCTGTCACAGGTGGAACAAGCTCAACTGGCGCTACACTTGCAGGCTGTGAGGTATCATACGTGACCTCACGCTCTGTGGAACTCGCAGGCCAACCTACGCAGACGCCATCAAGGAACGGCTGCACCGCGATCTATCGCGGAGCTCATGAAGACGGGCGAGAATTTCAAAGAGACAGTCTCACGCCGGATCGCTGCCGCGAGTTGTGCGTCCGATGGGAGCGCATCATTGAGGAAAACCTTGGCAGTTTCGTCATCGACTTTGGCGAGTTGCTCGATAAGCTCTGCGCGTTTCTTCGTGACGAGCTCTAGAACGGACACTGGGATCTCGTCCGATTCGACAACTTCGACAGTATGTGACGATCGCATGGGTCGAATCTTTCATTGGGAAAGGACGATGCTCACCCCTTTGTGCCCTTGTTATAGATAGCCTTCTACCTCACAAGGTCAACGACACCCTCCAGTTGATCCTCCACGCCAATGGGGGCCTGAACTGCAGCAGCCGGTATACGAAGCTTTGTCCTGACATGGTTGATCACTCGCCATGGGTTCGCGCCTGGTCTACAAATATTCTATCGAAGGAGGACCAGACTAGCTGGGAAAACAAACGTACCTGTCCATCTTGTCAAAGAAAGATGACCGAGGAACGTTATACCGCCGCATTTGCTGGTAGACAGTAGATGACAATCCCGTGATTGAATGCACGCGTGGGCCCTTGCAGAGGAACACACCTGGACGCCAGATACGGCACATAACACCTAAACTGGGCCATGCAGCACACGCAACGCACGCTCGACTTGTATAGTAAAATCTACATGACCTGTGTAAAATCGGACCAGGGTGAGACTGATTGAAGGAAAGTGAGGACAGACAGGGGTGTCGATAATACTGTCCGTCCGTAATCGGTGACTTTGCGCCCCAGTCACAGGACGTGGCCGACCTCTGGATCGTGATACCTTTCTCCCGCTCAAGCTTCATACCATCCATCTTTGCGCCGACATTATCCTTTCCTCTCACCTGGACCACCCATATAATCGTCTTAGCTGAGGGGCCGAGAAGCCAGAAAAGTTGGAAGGAAGGCGGGACGAAGCACGGACCTCGTGGATATCGCGTATCCGGCCAGTGTAGTATAAAATGCGTTCGGTGAGGGTTGTCTTTCCCGAGTCTATATGAGCAGACACGCCGATTTTGTACTTTAACCGGAGGCAGTCGGTCTCTATGAGGTGGAATCGCTGGGCGAACGAGATCGCCGAGGTATGCTTGGCTAGTTGCGGCGAAGGTTTCACATACACAGCAGATGCCAGTGCAGGAGCATGACAGTGGGGAGGCGGAGAAAGGGGGTGTGAGTGTCTTGGGAACGAAGCACAGTGCTGTGTAGAGGCAGCATAAATAAAGTGAGTGTCAGCCAGCATGTGTCTTAGTCAGCGGATCACCAGATCGTGGGACGCAGCGGGAATTGATTAGTGTACTATCACGGTACTGTACTGTACTGTACAGCAAGGCAAAAACAAGATAGCTGCGGTAGTGTACACGTACATGCGTCAGGGTGAAATGTCATTCTGCCTCAATCGGGGACGAGAGTGGATAAGGGATAAGATGTACGAGTGACTTGCGCGATCACCGAGGAAGCGGGTGAAAATTATAGTTCGTGAAACCAAGAAAGAGCGTGGGGAGATGGGATGGAAGTGAAGAGGAGGACAAGAGCTGGTATAGTTGTGGGTGCCAGTGGGAGATGACGACATGAATAAAGGCATACCATGTTCCGAATATCAGGGTCGGTCTAGCTGCTCGCCGCAGCGCTCCCCACATTCCCTGGCTCACCACCACATCCAATCCGAAAAGAATGATTGATTGATCACGGTCAAGTTCACAGGGCGTCCTGCTACCTGTCGTTCATCGATGAATGGGTTAAATACGTCCCGAGCATCGCCTCCTCCAGAATATCCAAGCTCCTTTAGGTTAGGAAGGAGCTCCAGCGGTGGCTCTCCATCGTCAGTTTGTAGAGAATGAGCAAGTTTTCCAACGAGCTCGCTTTGCACATGAAGTGTCCTCAAATTTCTGAACGGTCTGAGAAGTTGGCGCCACTGTGCGCGGTCGACCTCGTTGTGCCACTCTGACGATCGATTGTGCTTTACGTGGCTGAGCATGAGTTCCTCCACAATAGAGAGTACTGGCTGAAGTGTATCGAGAATCTGCGCTGCGGATGATACCTGCCAGTCGAGGTGTCTACACATGATCTGCACCATGAAGGGGTAGGTGCTCTGTCCTCCAAGTGGGAACGCCACTAACTGAGCGAAATCATTGGCGAAAGCCAGGCGAACGGTGCTAAAGCTGAGAGTTTCTGATGTTTCCATGAACTGCAAAAGACGTGGGACAGTGAAAGATAGTTGATTGAAAAGTCTAACATCCAGCTCAATGAGGACAGGGGCGCTGATCTGGGCAAGAAGGCCTTCCAGGTAAGCGCTAACACCCTTGAACGAAACTGCCCAAAGGTTAGGAAGAGTGATATGCGTCATGATCGGGGTATCCAGTAGTTGTCTTTCAACATCACGGTTGGGAAGAGAGGAGTAGAATCGGATCCCCAGGTTCTCCAGCTGGGGCATGAATGAAAGCTGGGTGAGTAAATAACTTGGTGTGAAATAGGCAAATGGCGGGATATCCATAAGCGTGAGAGTGACAAGGCCCACGGTGGTTGTGAGTAATGGAGATCCAATCGGAAGTGCAGCGTGCCACAGAAAAAGGTGGCGTAGATGGGGTGCTTGAAATGTTCTGGGAAGTACCAAGCTTCTGTCGCCTTCTGGAGAGGCGATATACAAGCGTTCCAGAATTGGGAATTGCTCTTCCATAGTTGTGATGATCTTCCGCAATTTTGGGGTTGGTAAATAAAGGCCAACATAATGCACACGAGTACTGTGCCTGAGCGCGAGCAAAATACCTTCTTCATCTTCCTCACTCATCTCGCGATCCCGTTCGTGATAATCAATGGTGAGTGGCAGGGGTGGGGAATGTGCCAGCATGCTCGCTATAGGCACACCATTGGTGCATAGAAGATGAAGGTCCAGCTGTGATGGCGATGCAAGTATGAGATACCGCCACCTTCGGCAAACCTGCGCCAACTTGTACCACCAACGTTGGCCGCCCCAATCAAGGTTGGGATCACCATCTTCATTATATTCATCCGGGACGCCTAGCCGATAGATATAGAATATGTTCAGAAGCACATCGTCGTTGAGGGTATGGATAGGTGAGTGTGGTATCTTCGTGGTGGGCTCTATTCAGTTGATTCGCAATTTAAGTTGGTCACAATGAACAGAACAGGGATAGGGAACTTTGGGACTCACGTCCTTGTGCACGTTGGCTGAACTCCTCGATCGAGGGGAGATAAGTGGTGGTAGACAAGTAATCGGACATGTCAGGGAAGTGAGTGACGACGAGGATGTGATGAAGCCAGTACGCCTCATAGATCGGATTATGCCCGTGGGATGGTGGTGTTGGGCTGAGCGTCTATCTTCCTCGCCCAATTCTGAGGCCTCCTCTGTTCACTGGTACAGTACACTTTTTCATAATGCATACAGTCGGGAGCCCCCTCAAACCCATGCATTATCAATTCTATGCACTAATGAAAATCGTTACATATTGTGATGCAGCCTTGCAGCTCACGTGCCCCACATGTCTTCCAACGTCTTCTGCTTCGTGCTCTGCATATTCTTCCTTCTCAGCTGGGCTCGGAAGCGACGAAGGTTGTGCAACCACTCAAGGACATGTTCCCCACCTGCCTCAAGACAATAGCCCTCAAGTTGCTGGCAAATATGGATCGCAGCTTGATGTCCCAAGAGTGTTTCCTTCTCTTCGTTACCATCAGGACCTGATTCGTTGCCCGGAGCTGCACCTGCATGGCGAAGAAGGGGTAATGGGGTATGAAAGGCTTGGCGAGCGGTGACAGTCAGACATAGGTAGGTTAGATCAAAGCAGAGACAAGGGAATGTGGAATTTTGTAGCAGTAACACGGCAAGGAGGGAGCCAGTGGTTCAGGTAAAGCGAGTCAAGGTCCATAAAATTAAGGATAGACACATAAAAGGGGGAGGCGATAGGCTGCTAGGTGAGAATGCTTGACACGACCGGGTTGAGCAGGTTCTGAAGGGGAAAGGATTGGCGTGCGGACAACTTGACACAGGTGAAGTGGGTCGAAGTTTACAAGCGAGTGACACGGGGAGGGCGCGAGAGGGATTACTAAGCAAGGTACCCACTGGCAGCGCTGGCCGGGCTGCCAGTGAGCAAGTCCCGACGGAGACGGGCATGCGGAGGAAGCGTGGCCTTGTCCACCCTGGTCTACCCAATGGCCACTCTCGATTATATGGTTCTACTAATGCATAAATGCCACCTGTTGGTCATGTAATATGTACTATGCAAAAATGGAGCTCTTTTCCTATGTCCCAAGTTGGGATCCGTTGTAAAGTGATGTATTACGCAACTTATGCATTATCGAGTCATGCATTATGAAAAAGTGTACTGTACATGTTAATTGTATAGTACAACTTCAAAACTAAAACATCTTTGACTGTGCTTGCTGTACTACGAACAAAGTAAATATGGTGGGATTGGAGTATAACGGTCAATTGCTGCAGAACCAGAAGACTTGGCGGCACTGGTAACAGCAGTCCTAGTGCGAGACGTCCGACTCTGAATACCCTTTCGGTGTGCAACAGGCAAAGACACAAGACCACCCTACGAATCAAAATCAACATCATGTGTTGTACTGGGACTTAGATAACAGGCCATGGCCGAACTCATTCCTATCCCCCTATGACACTAAAGCAAACGCCTTAAATATCTATCTACCACGTTCCCACAGCACCGCCAGCTACTACTTTCTCCCCCCCACTGGCAACACCAACACCGCCTCCGCCTCCACAGCTGCCCCTAGGACCTCCGCCCCCTCCGCTCGAGCTGCTGCCGCTCATGCGCGTCACTGACTACTAGTCTGTCCTCGTACTCGCAGTTGGGCAGGGCACCTGCGCTTACACCAGCCGGGACGGCAGCGGATGTGATCCACCAAACTACTGCTGTCCACCCTGTATGACAGCCTCACCCCCACGGATCGCTGCGAGGCAATAAGTTTTCGAAGGTGGCCAGGCAGCGAACCTGCCGAACATGGAATACAAGTGCGGCCAGTTTCATTGAAGAGTGGGATGGGGAAATGCGGGGGGAAGGCGCGGACCAGGACCGGGGAGTTGTGTACATGTCTGCGGTAGGTGTTGATGCTGGTGCGGAGGGGAGGAGGAGCGATGGCGGGACTACCACCGGCCCGGCGTCGGAGGTTGGGATGGTGTGGCTACGGTTGTGGTTGCGATTGCGAGTTCTTGAGAGAGAAGCTAATCAGTATCTGTTCGGGGGACTTTCCGCCCGCGCTGGTAGCAGTGAGTGCGGGGGCTGAGATCGTGCTGTCGGCGGAACGACTTAAATCATCTATTCTCGGAATGTGAGTATTCTCATCCACCGTTAAAGGTAAGGGGCACGCACCACCTATCCTCAGCTGCTTCCCAGGTGAGTCCACATCCATGGTGACCTGCATATAGTAGCCTATATGTCCTGACTTGCTCCTTACATCTGTCTTGCTGTGTACCACCCAAGGATAGCCCGCGCAAAGTATCCGCGAACCGTGACGCCGACAGCTTTGTCCTGGGACTGAAATACGAGCAGGACCGTCATTAAGAGATCAGGAACCTCTACCTCCCGGGACTGTAACACCTTGAGATGCGATGTCGGTCGAGGATGTAGCTTGTAAGCCCACTCACTGTACGCAACTCCCCCATCTGAGTGGAGCGACACGACATTCGTGGGCTACCCTGTCCGTTGTGAGGTGGTGGTGGTGGTGGTGCCGTGCGCTCAACGATGGGCGTCGGCCAGGAATTGTCCTGATAGACTGCGCGATCCAGCGAAAGGCGGCGTCGTACCGGTCGTTGAAGTTGCAAACTTGCGAAGAGCCCAGTGTCGACTGGGAATATCCCTCACTTCTCAGTATTGTACACTCTAAGAATAGGCTGTGAGAATGCATAAGATTGAGTCTGGGGAGGGTCAGAGCGCACCCGTAAAATCCCCCGCATGTCATCCTTGGCGGTTTCGATGAATTTGCAAACGTCCACTTGTACTATGACGAGAGCTGATTGCAGATCCGGGTCATACATCAGGTCGAGGTAAAAAGGGTGGGATGATTTTATCTCACCGACTTTCACATACGGACGCATGCGAGAGTTGGACGCAGCAGACAGACAGGAGAGATGACATATAGCAGACTGTAGAATTTCAAATGGAGCCAATCCGCACACGCACGATCCAACACCAGTCCAGTCACGTGCACACGAGAATGCATACCCGGGCCGACTGACAGCTGAAGCGGTGCACTTATATGTTCCATGGCCTCGTCATTCTCCTCGGCCTTGATGGGTAGCTGAACACTGGTCGCGAGCAAACTCTCAATTTTACTTTGCCGCTCATATTTTTGAGAAGTAGCAGGGAATCCAGTGATGAGCATGACACATTGACACCGCACAAGATGGACTTCTAGTATCAGAGAAACGGTAACCTGCCATTTGAAAAGAACGTGGACTCCTGCGTGCGATACAAGCTTGTCGATGGCAGAAGGAATTAGTAAGCCAGGTAACCGGTGGGGTTTGATACATTCAAATGAGCAAATAAACTAGTACCTTTCGCGCTTTGCCACAGCCTGAATTCTTTGCCTGGCACTAATACGTCGAGTCTCGGTTCTGTCATCCATGGTGACTTCTCTGACTCTCTGGAGATCATACAGCGCCCAGAGGTCGATCAAATGGACACGAGGATCTGGTGGGACATTACAAGCCAGAGGCACCCAAAGCTGACTCTAGCCATGCTCGGCCTGGCGTCGGATCAGCTGGACGCCTTCACTCGGCATCGGGTCGCGAGCGACGTCGACACCGCGTGTTCACACTTGCCCTGGAGACCCTTTCTACCTGTTGCCATTCGCAGCCGCATCCTGCAGGGAGCTTCCACCTCGTCCGGGATCGCGAGCAACCCCCGCGGATCTGCATCGACTGCGGCTGGGCAACACTTCGAGACTTCCGGATTTGGCCCTCTGAGCAGCCCATTTTGACGAGGGGATGTGCCTGGAAAACTGTAGGACGCGTGGCTAGGACTGCGACGACTAGGAGGACCAAAAAAAACGGGTAGGACTTCTGGTGACGACTCGACGTCCTTAGACTGACGTCGTGGTGCGGTTTGCGACTCTGAGCTTAGTAGACAGAGCGGTCACCGTTCACGCTCCCCTGGCCGGAGTCTCTCGTCCTGGAACCACGTCTCTTCTCACGTCGGCGTGGTTCCCCAGGCGACACATCCCAGAAAACAACCATTCCCATCTCGTATATCTGGATACGTTCTCGGTGCATGCTTACATGAACGCGATGGATCGCCATCCGAGCGCTACCGAGTCGGGTACATGCTTTTGCAACTCGCAACTCACCACAGCACCTGACCTGTTCCCGGGGGCCATTCGCACCCGACGGTTGTAAGTTCCAAGAACCAGCTGGGTCTTCGCTGATGCATTGCGTATGTTGGTCGTCTCGTTGACATTCACGTCCTGCACCTTCTGGCCATTCTTTGTGCACCAAGCCTGTTGAGCGGCTTGCCTCCTTCAGTTGCCTTCGCTCTGCTGTCGAACATTGGATTGACAGGTCACCATAATCGTCATCAGGGTGTCTCATCGAGCCTTTCTGATGCGCATCGTGGAATGCCAGGATCGACCACATAGAACTCGGCAAAAGAGGAAGCTATCATTTCGGTACTATAGTTAGTAACAGCACCCTTCGCGATCTCCTGCTACCGTGGCCCTTCGCTCTACTATTAACGAACTACGCGACCACGACACGATGCTGCTGTAACGTCGATGGGGCTACCCCAGTATCCCCAACTCTAAACCTCGAGAGAGTCCTCCCGTCTCTTAAAGTAAAAAAGCGAAAGACAACGCTATATTTGAGGGTCGGCCCGTCGAGAAACAAATCCAACAACAACAACTTGTGGTTAAGCCATGGTATGCAAGTGTAGAAAGAAGGTCGAACATCACCGGGCGCTTTGCCCAAGGGATATAGAGCGTTGTGTATGAATGTGGGACTGGTACACTCGATGGATTGATAAAGGCATCGCGGGAATTTTTAGAGGAAAAGCTCACTTCTAGAAGAAAACAAAAAGATGGTTGGGGAATCATGACAGCATGAATGTCTGCTAGGACCCGGAGGATCCGATATGGTCGTTGTCGTGCGCAAAACGGCGCGCCCATGAGTTCGAGAATGAACAAGAGAGTTGTCAGAGAGAAAAAGAAACGACCAGCAAGGCGAGAAAAAGCCAGTCGCGTCGACGATCAGGGAGAGACAGGTTTTGTAACAGAGACGAAAGGAGTCCTTCGACACATATTTCAGGACGCTCGACGGCGCAGCTGCTCGGTTGGGCGTCGAGAGGTGAGGTGTCGAGAAGTTCGAAGCAAGGAGAAAGCTCAGAGGAATTCGCGCCAACGGATAGAAGGGAAAATGACCAGGAGGGTGCCTGCTTCTGAGGATGTCTCTCTGGAATTTATATATGTGTGCGTGTGTATCTAGTTACAAAGCAAGTAGTTTATCTCTCAGCGAAAGGTAACAAACAGTATCGGGGAGAGACGAAAAGAGTGACGCCACGGAAGTCCGGACGCAAAGCGGAGTCAGAAGCGATCGCGGTTGCTACCTGACCACATGGTCAGGAGGGGATATGAGGAGCTAACGAGCGATGTGGTCGTCCATAGATGGGTTAGATCGAAATTGAACAAGGAAAATTAACACGTAAAACGAGGCGCGAAAGGGGCTGTTATTCGAGAGTGCTCAGCACCGGCCGGGATGTGAGGACCCAGATAAGGAAGGGGGTGCGCGCTGACGACTTTGTGGCAAAGGCGGTGCAAGCAGTTGACTGGCTTGGATCGGTGTTGCGGGCGCCCCGAAGTGCTCATTCCGAGCGCAACCGGCGTTCCCACCTTACATTGTCATCATTATCATGCCAGGCCTGCGAGTTGTGGACACGTGAGTGGCGGGACGCACGTGCTGAGTGGCGATGCGGATGCGGAGGGTGGCAGCGGGAAGATCACCATCGCGCGTGGCATCGTAGGTTGTGTAGCGCAGGAGTTCCCGCGCCACGTGAGTCCGATGAAACAAGGGTTAGATAACAAATGGATGAAGACACAGCCGCTGAGGTGAGTGCGAACTAGCTGCGTCAACAAAACAGGTTATCAGAGGGTTTAGGGAGCAGGATTGACTTCTCAAAGCAAAGACTCCAAGGCGTATGACAGCGTGGTGGCTCGGTTCAACGTCAAGGGGCTAAGCAAGGTGAAAGTCGAGTTGAGGAGACTGGGGAGAAGTTCATATGGCATACATGAAGAAGAGGAATGGGGGAATGGCTCCGAGGCGAGAGCTTCTTTTGCTAGGAGGGCTTTCGGGAGGTTTATATAGGGCGTGAGTGTCTATGCAAGTTTTAACAAGTTAGTCTACTAGTCATCAGAAAGTGGTAAGGATCAGGGATGTGAAACAATGGTGACGGTGGGAGACCCTGCTTGCGCGGCGAGGTAAGTCAGTTGTAACAAGGGGGAAAGGGATGCCGAGGTGCAGAACAAACGGGGACTGTCATATACAGGTTTAGGACGCATGCGGAACAAGAGGAGAGTCAGTAAAGAGACAGGGAGAACGGGTAGGCAAGGTAAAGTAGATTGAGGCATGAATCAGAGCAATAGGGAATGAGAAACTAGGTGCAAAGGGGATCGTTGGGGAAAGGATTTGATATTGGCAGCACAGGAACGAGTCTGGATGGGGCTTCATGCAGGGGGAGATAAGCACGTGGACGAGTTAGGGAGAAAGCAGTGCAAGCAGATTAGATAGGCTCAGTTTTGGTGTGGCAGATGCCCAGAAGTGCTCGTTTCGAGCGCAGCAGGCGCTCCCACCTTACAGTTGGGATGGGTGCGGCTACGGCTACGGCTGTAGTTGCGATCGCGATATTTTGAGAGTAGAAGCTAATTGATCTTCGTTTGGGGGTGCATGCACTGATGACAATAGGGTGGCGGCTGAGTGTATGTGGCGGAGAACGTGAATATCTATCGCGAAGTATAAGCATTCTCACCCGCCTCCAGGGTCAATCAACTTGCACGCACTTCCAATCCTCTCTCACTTCGCAGGTGGGCCCAAGTTCATGCTGACCTTCGTATCCTTCGCGCTGTTGGATCCCAGAACTATCTCACCCAATCTCACCTGCCAGTGACGATCCCAGAAGACGGGGATAGTGGTGTGTTCTCACTTTCGCATCAAATCTTCTATCTCCTTGCGTGCAGACATCTGTAGCAACCTATTCACGAACCATGACTCCAATAGCTTGTCCTGGAACTCGAACATAAGCAAGACCATCATTACAACGTGATCGATCGGTGCATAGTCGCAAGATCGCGAGATACCTTGACAATCCAGATAGCTTGCAAGAGAATTGGGGAGTAGCTTGTACGTGTGTCGCACACCCCCTTACGCCAGGTAAAGTGCCAGGAGCGACTGGGTGCCACAGCAGAAGCGGCATCACACCAGTCGTGGAAGCCGAGGGAGCCGAGGGGTTCCCGATGAGCCCGTGCATGGGCGTCTGCTGTGGCGCCGACGCTTCAACCTGAATGTCGCGCAGAAGTATGTTGAACATGGTCACGGCGCACCCAAGAGACCTCACCATCATCATTTTCCGAGATCGACTCGTACTCGATACACCAAAAAATCCGCTTTTACTTTGGTGGGAGTCGTTTTCTAGCTTTTCAAGCTTTCTGTGGTACCTTTTCTTGTTGTCACTGTAACACATCAGCTCAGCGTGGATAAGTATCAAGTGACTTTATTTGGTTCGCTTTTTTATACAGGCGCCAACACAGGAAAACATTAGGGTGCAGAGCGCGGTCGAGACAATTAAGAGACGTACGTAAATCAGTAGCTGGAGCTACGATTGAAAAATGATGGGAAAGACGATAGGAGAGATCCACCAAGACCGTGACATCCCAGGCCATGAATCTGAAAATCAGACATAAACGGCGGCGTATATTCGTATCAAAGTCAAGCGTTGCTCCGCATAAAGATAATCCCACCTTCATCGAGCCGTCATTCTTCGAGAACTCGCGGTACGTGAGCTGCCCGAACCTTCCTTCCTAGAGCCTGAATACGAAGGGGATGGACGGTGCTGTCACAGCTAGAACAAGCTCAACTGGCGCTACACTTGCGGGCTGTGAGGTATCATACGCGACGACCTCGCGCTCTGTGGAACTCACAAGGCAACTTATGCACAGACCCCATCAACAAACGGCTGCACGGCAATATTCTCTATCGTGGAGCTCATGAAGACGGGCGAGAATTTCAGACTCGGAGAGACAGTCGCACGCCGGATCGCTGCCGCGAGAGCGAATTGTGCGTCCGATGGGAGCGCATCATTGAGGAAAAGCTTGGCGGTTTCGTCATCGACTTCGGCGAGCTGCTCGATAAGTTCTGTGCGTTTCTTCGTGGCGAACTCGAGAACGGACACTGGGATCTCGTCCGATTCGACAACTTCAATACTATGTGACGATCGCATGGTGGGTCGAACCTTTCAGTGGGAAAGGACAATGCTCACCCCTTTGTGCCCTTGTGATAGATAGCCTTCCACCTCACAAGGCCAACGACACCCTCTAGTTGATCCTCCACGCCAATGGGAACCTGAACTGCAGAAGCCACTATACGAAACTTTATCCCGATCTGGTTGATTACTCGTTATGGGTTCGCTCCTGGTCTACAGAAAGGACCGGGCTACTTAGGAAAACAAACGTACCTGTCCATCTTGTCAATGAAAGATACCGAGGAACGTTATATCGCCGCATTTCCCGGTCGACAGTAATCGTTTTACTCTATGATGGAAATCGCATAACTGAATGCACACGTAGGCCTTTGGGGGAGAACACACATGGACGCCAGATACTGCATATAACACCAAAACTGGGCCATCAAGCACACGCAACGCACGCTCGACTTCTATAACGAAATCTACATGACCTGTGTAAAGTCAGACCAAGGTGAGCTCGAAGAGCAGAGTTTGAAGGAAAGTGGGGACAGCCACACCAGAGGTGTCGATGATATCGATAACAGACTTTTCCTGTTCGCCCGTGGGCGGTGACTTTGCGTCCCAGTCACAGAACGTGGCCGCGCTCTGGATAGTGATACCTTTCTCCAGTTCAAGCTCCAGATTATCCACCTTTGCGCCGACATTATCCTTTCCTCTCACCTGGATTACTTATAAAGGCCAGAAAAGTTGGAAGGAAGAAGGGACGAAGCACAGACCTCGTGGATATCGCGTATCCGCCCAATGTAGTATAAAATGCGTTCGGTGAAGGTTGTGTTTACCGAGTCTATATGGGCGGACACGCCGATGTTGCGTTGGTACTTTAACCGGTGGCGGTCGGCCTCTGTGAAGTGGAATCGCTGGGCGAGCGAGGTCGCCGGGGTATGCTTGGCTGGTTGCGGCGAGGGTTTCACATTCACAAAAAATGCCAGTGCAAAGGCATGGCGGCGAGAAGCAGAGAAAGGGGGTGTGAGTGTCTCGGGAACGAAGCACAGTGTTGTGTGTAGAGGCAGGCCTGCCAGCATGTGTGTGTGTTAGTCACTGGCAGCGAACGTTGTGGGACGCAGCGGGAGTTCAATTGATTACAGTACTGCACACAACGGACACCACAGCAGTCGTTAAGTGCTACGTAGGAGGCGCACGTTGATGCAAGGCAAAACAAAATAGCTGCGGTAGTGTACATGTACATACGTCAGGGTGAAATGTCATTCTGCTTCAAACAAGAGTGAGAGTGGATAAGATGACTTGCACAATCATCGTGGAAAGGAGGTGAGGAGAGTGTCGTAGAAAGAAAAGGAAGAGCTTGCTGAGATGGAATGAAAACGAAGAGGTACGTGGTAGCCATGAAGATCCGTATCGCGATCTCCACCATGACTCGGATGTGCGTGCTCTTGATGACGAAAAGAACTGGGATAGGTGTGGGTGCCAGTGGAAGATGAACAGATGAATAAGTCATTCTATGTTCCGAATATCACGGTCGGTCTGGCCGCTCGCTGGTGCGATCCACACATTCCCTCGCCCACGACCACATCAAACGCGAAACGACCAGACGATCGACCATGGTCAGGTCCACAGGGTGTCCTGCTACCTGTTGTTCATCGATGAATGGGGTAAATGCATTCCGAGCATCGTCTCCTCCAGAATATCCAAGCTCCTTCAGGCTAGAAAGGAGCTCCAGCGGTGGCTCTCCATCGTCAGTTGGTAGAGAACGAGCAAGATGTCCAACGAGCTCATCTTGCACATGAAGAGTCTTCAAATTGCTGAACGGTCTGAGAAGTTGACGCCACTGTGTGCGGTCGACCTCGTTGTGCCACTCTGACAATCGATCGTGCTTTACATGGCTGAGCGTGAGTTTCTCCACAACAGAGAGTACTGGTTGAAGTGTATCGAGAATCTGCGCTACGGATGATACCTGCCAGTCGAGGTGTCTGCACATGATCTGCACTGTGAAGGGGTCGATCCTCTGTCCTCCAAGTGGGAACATCACTAATTCAGCGAAATCATTGTCGAAAGCGAGGCGAACGGTGGTAAAGCTGAGGATTCCTGATGTGTTCATGAACTGCAAGAGACGTGGGATGGTGAAGGTCAGTTGATTGAAAAGCTTAACTTCGAGCCTGATGAGGACAGGGGCGCTTATCTGAGCAAGAAGGCCTTCCAGATAAGCGCCAACACCCTTGAACGAAAACACGCGAAGGTTAGGAAGGGTGACGTGCATCATGGTATCCAATAGTTGTCTTTCGACATCACGGTTGGGAAGAGGGGAGTAGAAATAGATCACCAGGCTCTCCAGCTGGGGCATGAGTGAAAGCCGGGTGAGTAAATAACTTGGTGTGAAGTAGGCGGATGGCGGGATATCTGTGAGCCAGAGATTACGGAGGCCCACGGTGGTCGTGAGTAATGGAGATCCAATCGAAAGGGCAGCGCGCCACAGAATGAGGTGGCGTATATTGGGTGCTTGAAATGTTCTGGAAAGGACCAAGCTTGTATTGTCTTCGATCCGAGAACCGATATACAAGCGTTCCAGAATTGGGAATTGCTCATCCATAGTTGTGATGATGTTCCCCAATTTCGGGGATGGTAAATAAAGGGAAATATAATGCACACGATCACTGTGCCTGAGCGCGAGCAAAATACCCTCTTCATCTTCCTCACTCGTCTCACGATCATCTTCGTCATAAAAGATGGTGAGTGGCAGGGGTGGGGAATGTGCCAGCATGTTCACTACAGGCACACCATGGGTGCATAGAAGGTGAAGATCTAGCCGTGATGGCGATGCAAGAATGAGATACCGCCACCGCCGGCAAACCTGCGCCAACTTGTACCACCAACGTTGGTCGCCCCAATCAAAATTGAGATGGCCATCCTCCTTATATTCATCCGGGACGCCTAGCCGATAGAGATCGAATATGTTGAGAAGCGCATCGTCATTGAGGGTACAGATAGGTGAGTGTGGTATCTTCCTGGTGGGCTCTATTGATTCGCCAGTTAGTATGAACAGAACACAGCCCAACAGGGAACTTTAGGACTCACGACCTGGTGCGCGTCGGCCAAGTCTTCGAATGAGGGGAAGACAGATAATGGAAGACAAGCAACCGGGCATGTCAGGGAAGTGAGCGACGATGAGGGTGTGTGTTGGGATCAGAACGACCAGCAAGCAGTTGGATATACCAAATAGAATTGAGATAAGGCTATACTAAATGGACATGGGTACAGACCGACCATAAGAGGTGGAGCGCCACCGACGCGCGCGTAGCGATAGGAGCAGATAATCATTCTTTCCCCCGTTCCAGTGTGTGCGCAACCTATTAATGATAAGAGTGAGATTGAAGATTGAAACCAGTAAGCCTCATGGAAGTCTCCGAGTCATGCCCGTGGGATATTATAGCAGTGTTGAGCTGAGCGTCTATCTTCCTCCCGAGTCACCTGGTTCTGAGGCCTCTGTGAACCAGTAAGTTATCATTGGGCGTACAAGTGAATTGTATAGTACAACATCAAAAGTAAAGCATCTTTGACTATGCTTACCACATTCTCCACCCCATTTCTGCATTCCTATCCCTCTCCACCATCTTCGGCACCAAGCCACCCTGGGAGCATTCCTTGCAGAGACGCAAGCCTGAGCGCCGTGCTTACGCCCGAGACGGCGCAACCCACCGGCGGAGGATTACGGATAGACACCAGGGCCACAGCAGCCACCATCACTCCATCCCACCCACAATAACCCATTCCACATCCCCATGCGTATCATATACCAGTCCATAGCCATTTCCGATCAACCGGGGCGCATCGTCACCCCGCGCGCATCTTTCTATTTACATACATGTTGCGCGTTATAAATGCAGATTAAAAAAAAAAAAAAAGAAAAAGAACGTCCGAATCTGAATATGCTCATTCATGAAACAAGAAAAACAACCATCGTTATCTCCACTAGGACGGAAATAACAAACCGCAGCCGCACTCATCTCGCCCGCCCCCTATGATGTCCAACTAAATTTCTTTTTATATCCTCCAAGCATATCTACAATATACCACAGCACTGACGCCCACCACCACTACTTTCA
Organism: Lactarius sp. MG50; assembly: GCA_003314065.1. Lineage (NCBI taxonomy): Eukaryota > Fungi > Basidiomycota > Agaricomycetes > Russulales > Russulaceae > Lactarius > Lactarius sp. MG50. The sequence continues at coordinate 39,489 of QLOZ01003947.1, read as the reverse complement.
CCCTCCAACACCGCCGCTGCCGCTGCCACTAGTACCCGATCCCTCCGCTAGAACTGCCACCAGCACTGTTCCTCATAGGCGTCACTGGCTGGTTGGCACTCGTACTCGCTGTTGGGCAGCTGCGCTTGTGCTGATCGTGGGGTCAGTGGGTGTGATCCATATAACTGCTGCAGCTGTCCACCCTGTATGGCTACCTTGGCCGCACGGATAGACGCGAAGCGGCCAATTTTTGGAAATGGCTGAGCAGTGAACGCACCGAACACCGAGTCCAGTGCAGACAGTCTCACTGAAGAGTGGGACATGGAAGTTGGGGAGGGCGTGACCCCGGACTGGGAAGTTGTGGACATGTGTGTGGTAGGAGGTGCTGGTGCTGATATGGACGTGGAGGAGGGCGACGGCGGGACGATCACCATCGGGCGCGCGTCGTAGGTTGCGATGGGTATGGCTGTGGCTGTGGTTGCGATTGCCTGTTATTGAGAGAAACACTAATCGGTGTCCGTTGGGAGGTGCTTGCCGTCCGCGCTGGTGACGGTAGGGGTGGGGGCTGAGATTGTGCTGGAGTGGTCGGCAGAGCGGGTGAATAATCTATTCCGGAATGTGAGTATTCTCATCCGCCTTCAAAGTGAATGGGTACGCACCGCCAGTCCTCTGCCGCTTCGCAGGTGGGTCGACGTCCATTGGGACATGCGTATCATGCGTGCTGCTCGATCCCAGAACTACTTCGCCCAACCTCTCCAGAGATCCAAAAGGACGACGTAATAACTCATGTGTTCTGACTTCCGCATCAGATCTTTTGTCTCCTTGCGTGCCGATATGCGGAGCCCGCGCAACGCATCCGCAAGCCGTGATCCCGACAGCTTGTCCTGTAACCAGTCCGGATATGCTTGAGTGTATCAATAAGCAGATTGTACGTCTGTTGCACACGCTTCTTCCACGCCGGGTCGAGTGGTGCGGTGTCCATTAGCCGGGCCGTCTGCTAAGACGTGGTTGTGGTCGTGCGTTTGATGACGGGGCGGGGGTCAAGAATTGTCTGAAGCGACTGAGCAACCCAGCGGAAGGCGGCGTCACGCCGGTGGCTGAAGCCGAGCGAGCGGAGGGGCGCCCCAAACTCTGCGACGAACTCGTGCACAAGCGTCTATCGTGGAGTAGGGCCTTCCGCCTTCATTTTCTCAGCATAATTGAGCTTCATACCAAATTGTAGACGTTGTGAATACAAGGTATGAATACTGCACAAAAGCAAGTCGGATATGGTCACGGCGCACCCGAAAGATCTCTGTTTGTCATCTTGAGAGATTCCATGTACTCGATAAGACGATTTGCTTGTTTGCAAACATCGGCTTGTCCTTGGCTGGAAGTTAACCCCCGCGCGCGGCCCACATCATCCGCGTCCATGACATCACCCCCGCCTTGTGAAGAGTTGGGGGTTCGGATTCCGATCCGCATTCGGATGGTGTGTCGGTATCAATGTCGATGTCATCGTCGTCGCCGGACGTGCGCTTTTATACGCGGGGGCGTTGCTCGCTGCGCCTTCTCGTAGGGGAGAGGCGCCGGCGCGTTGACGATCGGGGGCTCGAATACGGCCGGTACCGGCACGGAAGTAGGTAAAGCCTCCGGAGCTGGCGCTAGTAGCGGCGGTTCGAAGACGGCGATGGCTGTGAACGCAGGGTAGGGATTCGGATTCAGATTCGGGTTTGAGCTTGGACGTGGGTTGAGGGCAACGGGGAGAAGGGAAGCCGCGGCCGCGGTGGCCTGGTGTCGTGGTGCTGCTGCGTTCTCGGGTGACGCGACGAGCACGAGGATTCTACTTAGCGGACTGGGTTTGGCAGGCGAGTAGGCGTGCGCCATGTTGCGCGCCGGTGGCTTTGCAATCGGGAACGACTTTGACGTCAGCGCGCTCTGCGACTCGGTAGGCACACCTGAGACCATCACCTGCGTTCCTTCCGCGGTAGAGGAGGAAGAGGTCTGTGGTGATGGTGGTGGGAACGGAGGCGTCGTTGATGGAAAGAGAAGCGGCGCAGATGGGGCTAGAAGGGAGGGGGTGCGGTGGGAGACGGGATTCTGGTAAAGGTGGCGGGACGAAGGAGGTTGGCAGGAGCAAAGTAGGTATGCTCGAAGGAATGACTTCTGTTTCAAAGGATGCCTCGACCCACTTGCTGGTCTGGCATTTCAGACGGGGGCCGGGGGCCGAACCCTTTGCAGACGTGGATGACCTCGCCGGTTTCGACGATGATTTATGGGCTAACTTTGACTTGGATTTTGAGCGGGTCTTGCGTGGGGAGAGACGGGATGGACCAGGATGTGGTGCCGGCGCGGGATGTTTGCCTCGGGCGGGCACTGATTTGGTGGAGAGCAGTTCCGCCTTCTTTGAACTCGGTTCATCCTGCTCGGACTTATAATGATGAGCATGGACGCTGCGCGCGAATGGGGAGAGCAAAGAACGCACGCTGGGGTCGGTTGCTACCTGCTCAGGCTCGGAGTGCCCTACGACAAGCTCATGCTGAGTTTCTAACTCACCGGTCGGAGGAAGGTGAGAGGCTAAGTTGTCATATATCACGCTTTCAAGTTGCACCCGACTTGAAGGTGCTGCTGCCTTCCTCTCTGCATTCGCTTTCTCTTTGCGCGATGTTAGCACCTCCATCGTTCTCTCGGACACAAGAGACCGACTTAGTTCGTCCTGTAGCGCCGCTATCGTAGTCCGCAACTCCTCGACCTCCCATTTATGCGCCTTCGCGTCCGACTTGGCCCCCTTCTTTGCCAAGTCAGTTAGCGATATATTTTGTTTCGGGTCCGAGCCTGGCGTGGTAGTGGCGGGAGCTTCAGGAGCCCTAAACGTCGTGAGCGTATCTCGAAGCACGGTGAGTAGCGCGCTAAACCGTTCAAAGGCTGTGTCGGGTGCGCCGAGTGGGAGAAGGTCAGTTGTGACTAAGAGAAGAGGCTGTGTTCTCTCTGCATCAGTCATTACATCTGCGTACTCACAGAAACGATGGGGGGGAGGGGGGGACATACAAATTCCAGATCGTCCGGGTCAGCGCTGACGGCTTTGTGTAAGATTTTGCGCACCGCGTTGGCAGTGTCTACGAGCAGACCCCTGAGCTCCTCATTCTCATCCCTAAGAAACGCACAGGCCTTTTCCGCCTCGTCGAGCGCCGCTTCCTTGAGCCCTTTAGCCGGCAGCGCAACCCTTGCGTCCTCACCCAACGCGAGCGCGTTCGTCGGCTGGATGCTCATCCCGCTGGGGTGACCACCAATCTTGAGCTGCGAGTCGGCCAACTTGGACCAACGCTCGTGCATCGCCTCGATCTCCTTGTCGCGCTTCTTGAGCTCTGCGACGTGCGTCGCGCTTGCAAGGGTGATCATGCGCGCTGCAGATCCGCCATCGTCTGCTTGTTCGCAGCTTCTGCTTCATGTTGCACGCGGTTGGCAGTCCTAACGCCCGGGAGGGAAGGGATGTGGGTTAAGAAAAAAAAATTTCAGGGGAGTGCCATAAACTCACGTCAGTTGGGCCCCGGCAGCAGCGGCCTCGCGCTCCGCCAGATCAGTAGTCTCCTTCACCGAGTCGTTCATCGTTCGTAGGCGTTCATAGTCGTACGAGAATGTACGGAGCTTGGTCGTAAGCTCCTCGACGCGCGTCATATCCTCCTACGGGGTATCATGATGTGGAGCACCATACGCACAGGGTAAGATCACGATCCACTCACCATTCTTTGGATGAACATGGAGAGCAGACATCTGGTCAGGATCTCTGCATCTGCAGACGAGAGGCCATCTAGGCAAACACCTGGAGAAACACCTGGAGTAGTAGTAGCAAAGCCGTCAGACATGAGTTGCGAATTCATGTATTGAAGGGTGGATATTGAGGATATCGATGAAGCGGTGGTGACAGATGAAGTATCAATGTGTGGGGATAAAATTGGTGATGGCGCCCAGGGGACAGTATTTTTTGGTGATGGTGTTGTCGCAGCCATGAGATGAAATAAAACCGACCCTGGGAGACAAAGAAACGCGACTGACTCGACTGGATACAACCATCACGTGGTCGCGAAAACTAGCAAGCCGTTTATCGTTGAAATGCAGCGGGAGTCAATTACTGCACACGGCGGACACCATAGCAGTCGTTAAGTGCTACGTAGGAGGCGCACGTTGATGCAAGGCAAAACAAAATAGCTGCGGTAGTGTACACGTACAGGGTGAAATGTCATACAAGAGCGAGAGTGGATAAGATGTATGCGTGACTTGCGCAATCATCGTGGAAAGCAGGTGGGAAGAGTGTCGCACAAAGCAGAGGAAGAGCTTGCTGAGATGAAATGAAAATGAAGAGGTACGTGGTAGCCATGAACATCCGTGTCGCGATCTCCACGATAACTGAGATGTTTGTGCTCTTCATGACGACAGAAACTGGGATAGGTGTGGGTGCTGGTGGAAGATGAACAGATGAATAAAGACATACTATGTTCCGAATATCACGGTCGGTCTGGCTGCTCGCTGGTGCGCTCCACACATGCCCTCGCCCATGACCACATCTAAGGCGAAAAGACCGAAGTATCGACCATGGTCAGGTCCACAGGGTGTCCTGCTACCTGTCGTTCACCGATGAATGGGGTAAATGCATCCCGAGCAGCATCTCCTCCAGAATATCCAAGCTCCTTCATGCTAGGAAGGAGCTCCAGCGGTGACTCTCCCCCGTCAGTTTGTAGAGAACGAGCAAGTTCGCCAACGAGCTCGCTTTGCACATTAAGTGTCTTCAAATTGCTGAACGGTCTGAGAAGTTGGCGCCACTGTGCGCGGTCGACCTCGTTATGCCACTTTGACGATCGATTGTGCTGTACGTGGCTGAGCGTGAGTTCCTCCACAACACTGAGTACTGGCTGAAGTGTATTGAGAATCTGCGCTGCGGATGATACCTGCCAGTCGAGGTGTCTGCAGATGATCTGCACCCTGAAGGGGTCGATCCTCTGTCCTCCAAATGGGAACGCCACTAACTCAGCGAAATCATTGTCGAAAGCGAGGAGAATGGTGGTAAAGCTGAGGGCTTCTGATGTGTCCATGAACCGCAAGAGATGTGGGTCGGTGAAGGTCAGTTGATTGAAAGGCACAATTTTGAGCGCGATGAGGACAGGGGCCCTGATCCGAGCGAGAAGGCCTTCCAGATAAGCGCTAACACCCTTGAACGAAAACCAGCGAAGATGAGGAAGGGTGGTGTGCGTCATGATTTGAGTATCCAACAGTTGTCTTTCAACATCACGATTGGGAAGAGGGGAGTAGAAATGGATCCCCAGTCTCTCCAGCTGGGGCATGAGTGAAAGCCGGGTGAGTAAATAACTCGGTGTGAAGTAAGCGGATGGCGGGATATCTATAAGCCAGAGAGTGACGAGGCCCACAGTGGTCGTGAGTAATGGAGATCCAATCGGAGGGGCAACGTGCCACAGAAAAAGGTGGCGTAAATGTGGTGCTTGAAATGTTCTGGAAAGGACCAGGCTTGTATCGTCTTCGATCTGAGAAACAATATACAAGCGTTCCAGAATTGGGAATTGCTCTTCCATAGTTGTGATGATCTTCTTCAATTTCGGGGATGGTAAATTAAGGGAAATATAATGCACACGATCACGGTGCCTGAGCGCGAGCAAAATACCCTCTTCATCTTCCTCACTCATCTCACCCACATAATCGATGGTGAGTGGCAGGGGTGGGGAGTGTGCCAGCATGTTCGCTATAGGCACACCATGGGTGCATAGAAGATGAAGATCCAGCTGTGATGGCGATGCAAGTATGAGATACCGCCACCGTCGGCAAACCTGTGCCAACTTGTACCACCACCGTTGGTCGCGCCAATCAGCGTTGGGATTGCCATGCTCATCATATTCATCCAGGATGTCTAGTCGATAGAGGTAGGATATGTTGAGAAGCGCATCGTCGTTGAGGGTATGGATAGGTGAGTGTGGTATCTTCCTGGTGGGCTCTATTGATCCGCCAGTTGGTCACAGTGAACAGGACAGGGACAGGGAACTTTGAGACTCACGATCTCGTGCACGTTGGCCGAACTCATCGACCGGGGAGAGATAAGCGGTGGTAGACGAGAAATCGGACATGTCAGGGATGTGAGTGACGACGAGGATGTGGTTGAAGATTGAAACCAGTACGCCTCATGGAAGCCTCATGTCTGTGATGGCGGTGTTGAGATGAGCGTCTATCTTCTTCCGAGTCACCTGGTTCCGAGGCCTCCTCTATTCGTTCACAGTATCCTCGGGCGTACAAGTGAATTGTATAGTACAACATCAAAAATAAAACATCTTTGACTGTGCTTGCTGTGCTACGAACAAAGTAAACATGGTGAGATTGGGGTATAACGTCAATGCTGCAGAACCAGAAGACTTGGTAATAGCAGTCCTAGTACGAGACACCCGACTCTGAATACCCTCATGGTGTGCAACAGGCAAAGACACAACACCACACCGCGATCAAAATCCCATTCTGTATCTTAAATATCTATCTACCACGTACCCACAGCACCGCCAGCTACTGTAGCTTATGCGTTCTGACTTCCGCTTTAAAGCTTTGTCTTGTCGTGTGCTACCATGGATAGCCCGCGCAATGTTATCGCAGATGGTGACGTCGACAAGCTCTGCCCTGGAGCTCAAAAATAAGCAGGACCATCACCAAGAGGTCAATCGACGGGTTCCTAATGGGACCGCGGGACACGTTGAGGCAGTGGGGATGTGATGCAGCTCGGTCGAGTATGGTGCTTGGAAGGGCACTGTACGCGGTTCCACCATCCAAGTCGAGCAATGCGACATCCTTGGGAGACCCTATCTGTTATGATGTCGCGGTGGTATGGTGTGTCCTACGATAGAACAAAGAATTGTCTGATAGACTGCGCGATAGAGCGACAGTGCCCTGGCTTAGTCAAGCGCCCACATCACGTGAGCTACCTGTTAGCTTCCATCATCATGATCGTGATAATGAGTTAACGACAATTGTTCATGCTGGGCCAGTGATATCTCTGACGCGCTACCCACCATGAGAATATCATAGTCAGATTCCCGGACAGTGACGTCTTTCAAATACCGGATCCAAGAGCTTGGATACCGCCTCACGCTTCTCCGCGCCTCCTTGTCTAAATTTCTGTACCAACTCTTCGGGAACGCGACCACTGCACGAGAGCAGAAGCGGTGGGCGTGGAAGTACGACAGCCCAACAGTACTAATATTACCTTTACGTTGGGGTTATTCGCCGTAGTTCCCAGCGCTATGATAAAAACACCGGCCTTGAAAGGAGACTCGGAAGGTTGGTGCGGTCGTGGCTGCCTCCTTATACTAGCGTACAAGTGCATACAGCCTCCGGCGCTGAGCGCCGAGCTTCTATCACGGAAAAAAGGTCGTTCCATGGTCAATCAGTACAAGTACAATAGAATATGTCATACAGCATGAGCCCAAAATGTGCAATTCTCATAATGTATCGATTTTTTTGGATCCCGTTATAGGGCAGTGTGAAATAATAGCTATAATGCATTAATACGGGCCATGAGTGCATGAGCTTCGCCGAAAGAACCACTGCGTCCGCTCCTTGAAGGACGTGACGCTTTTGACCATGTACTCCGAGTCAGACCAGACCGTCGAGCCCGCTTCCGATCCTTCCGACGATAAGGACGACGAAGAATCCGATTCGGCGTCGTCGTCGTCGTCGTCGTCGTCGTCCTTAGTAGATCGATGGGGCTCTGTTCCTTGCCCATGACTCTCGAGAAGATCGTGCTCTCCCATAACTGTACTTTTCTTGACCCCTCCGGTGCGCTCAGGGATCAGTTTTTGAATTTGGTTAATCAACTCCGGGGCGTTGTCCTGGAGGCCGTAATCCCATGAGTTGGAGATGAGTTTGATGACGTTACTGAGCGAAGGCGGAGGGACACCTTCCTGTATTAGGCTAATATCGTCACTTTTGGCCCTGTGTTCGGTGGTGTATCTTAATAGATCGGTGATTTTTGGTCAACACTGAAGGGGAGACTCACGATGATACTGCAGTACCACACTTGGGAATTTTTTGCCTCTTTTTGAGGTCCTCCTTGCGTTGGGGTGGACAGCGGTATCTCAGGACGGGGGGGCAATGTGGCGCTCCATGCCAGAGCTGGCGGACTGGAACCATTATGATGACACTCCGCATACGGGTGGTAGTTCCTAGAGCTGAGATTCAGTACAGCACCTCAGTGCTGCTACCCGAGAGGCTTACGCGTCGTCATTGTGTGTAGCCAGCGCAGAAGTGACCCGATCTCACCTTGGGGACCAGCCGACGCGGCACTAAGGCGGTGGTCCTGGGTGCACCCACTTTTTCTTCTCTGGTTACCATCCGTTTTGTGGTTTTGGGACATCAAGGATGGTGAGGACTTTGGGACTGACGGTCGACGCCTCAGTCGCTTCCTTTATGTATTGTACTCAGGCTGGCCCACTTCGCCTCCAGTAGGGTGCCAGTGTGCCTCCCTACCCGTCCTTACACTATCCAATTGACTTGCTTGGTGGTGGATGACTGTGACCTGCATGCCATGACCGGCGCAGCCCTGGGCCTTTGGGTATACCTGCCGCATTGTGTATACAGGTCAGTGAGAACGGACCGTATTTTATGTTCTGGCACTTAGAAGTGCCAACGGGCACCACGACCAGCACCGTGACTCGGAGGTAACCGTGACTTGGACGGCCCCCGTCGCTACTTAGACTCTTGAAGAGGCACCTTTGCCCTTTCAAACTCATTGGCATGGCGTTGGATTTTCAGGACATTGAAAGTTTGCAGGTGCTCGAGCCAGGTTCAGGTTGACGTCGTTCCATTGAAGTTCCTGTGCCTGCCAGCCTGAGTGCCAGTGGCCGGTGCCTTGTGAGGTACACTGGCAGCCAGCGCGGTGCCACCACCAGTGGTGGCGCCCAACCTCTTTCCTTATTTAGAACCCGAACACGCTTCTCGGCAACTCCGAGCAGCAATTTTCTCCATGTATCATGGAGCGGGTTACTCGAGCTTTTGTCGGCTCTGTAAGCATTCATCACGTATCTCGACTATTCACTGGCACAGGCGATACGTCTTTTTCGAACGACGGCACGCGGTACGGAATATAGCTTACTAGTAGTGTTACCCCAGTGGCCTCTGAGTCCGATGAGTAACTCAACTCTTGCGTTGTGCATGAGGGAAACCCCAACCAGGGCCGTTCTGGCGTTCGTGTGCCAACCCGATTGAAGATGGGTAACAAGAATTGCATAGTACACACTTCTTTAAGCGCCCGTCGTCGCCATTTTCTCGCCACGACTTCCCTGACAGTCCTCTCCTTTCGTTCTTCGGCCTAACATTGTACCACGGTGGCATATGACAAATGACAATCACGTTATACCCAGGTTAGGCAGGATACTGTACTGACGAGATGGGGATAGTCGAACGTTACAGAGGGTTACCTGACCGTGACCGGCTTCAGCCTTTGGCCCACTATCAGACAGGGAAATGGGCGCAAGATTTCACAGGGGGTTACAGTAGTTACAGTGCTGTTACCAATCTCGTGTCTTGCTTGGTCTCGTTAGGGCATCCTTTCTTTGGTGCTGTAGTTGTGGCCATATAGTGAGTAAACCAATCAATACAGTGTGTTATCCATCTGTAATAAGTGAATCAGGGTCAATGTTAACCAAGTCGGTTAATTGCGTAACCTTGGGACTTGTGTCGTTAGAATATGTCTAGTAAGCATTCAACTTCCCTGGGGCACTCACAGCACTCCATTCGCCATTCACCCGTTGACTGTATTTCACAAAAACACAGGGGTCGTTGACGAGCCTGACACACCGACTATCCCAAGCATGGAATCGAATATAAAGAATACAAAATGGCCATCCGCTTGCGTGTCATGCATATTGCAATAAGTTACAGATACATCAACAGGGGGTGCAGGGGCATGCCCCCGCAGCCTATGCGGCGGCAGTGTCACTGGAAGGTGAAAAGACTAGCTAGAGCTTCGTCGTGGCCTCAGGCGCGACGCGGCTCTTGATCACCTTGATGATCCATAGTGGTAATGCGCTGATTGCGACAATTACCGCAACTTTCCATCCGAATCGCACGGAGATCACAAATGATAAATCTAGGAAGCCAAGCGTGCAAAGCGTGAGCTCAGGAATGAGAGAAATGGAGGCAAAACGCACCGAAATATTCGGGGAGGAAGATCATGCTAAAACCGTAGATGCCGAGGGTAACAACCTCCGAGATGATCATATATACGTGCCTGGTGGAAGAGAGTGTTCGTAATAAGGCTTCGGACGAAACAGGATAGACGTACCAGATGGTGATCTCCAGCGCGACCATAATGAGTTCGTTAAGGATCAGCGCAGTGAACGAAATGGCGACGATGTTCAAAAACTCGTTCTCAAACAGAACAAGGGCTATGATCATAATCGCGGCGCCTGGATAAGGACAGAGGTGTGGTTGTTGGCATCCGGGGGTAAAACAGACGAGTGGAAAGCACCTTGGTAGAGGCTGATCATGAGCCATATGAAAAAGGTTTTGAAAGATAAGGCTCGGCCCTAAAAACCCCCGCGCGGGGTTGCCAGTGAGCGTCGGCAGCGGCGGCAATATAGCAAGACGCGGTGGCGCAAGGGCGTACCTTGGTCAGCTCCTTATAAAGCTCCGGGTAAGAGAGCGCCAGATCCTCGTTCAGGTCACGGTCAAGCACAAGCGAGAAGACAGGTGCCATAGTGTACAGCGTCGCGTAGCCAACCATGAGCCAGCCCTGATAAAGCGCGATGGGCGCAAAGTAGAAGATAGACGAGAAGACGGCCTGCATAACGGATATGATGAGCCCACGATGGATGACAAACTGCGCCAGCTTGGCCGAACGCCGGTACGAGTTTCGGCCGTGCCATAAGAGGAGTTTGGTGAGGTGGCTGAATTGGGTTACGGAAAAGTCGGCTGCGAGGGAGGCCTGCTTGCCTTCTTTGCCGACGATACCAACGCCTACACAGGTGTCGAAGGTTAACATCAGTGAGTGCCCTCCGCACTCACAAACCACGCACGTACCGACATCGGCAGCTTGGATCATGCTCACGTCGTTCCCACCATCTCCAATGCAGCAGACGCGCTTCTTAGTGTAGCTCCGGATAAGCCGGGCGACGTCTGCTTTCTGCGTCGGCGAGCACCGACAGGCGACGACGGCGGAGAGTTTTGTTGTGATCTCTATAAACTCGTTCTTGAACAGGTTAAGGCAGAGCTATGAGGACATTAGCTAGCTGCAATTAATCGTTATACAAGTGAGTGTATGATCATACTGACTTGGAGCGACTCGCCGTCGATAACTAGACAACAGTCGAGTTTATTCTGCAAAAAGTCCAGCTCATGCTGGACCTCTTCGGCGGTCTTCACTGTGAGCCAAGTTGAATTAGTACATATCGCCATTTAAAAAAAAGGATTCTCGACTCACACTTGGCTACCTGGTGGATATACTGATTGCGTGCGACGAGCTTGGTTGAGATCGCGATGACCGTTGCCGTCTCGATTTTGTCACCAGTCAGCATCCATATCTTGATGCCCGCGTTCCGCAGCAACTCTAGCGTCAAACGGACGTCATCCTGCAGCTTGTCCTCGACACCTGTCAGCCCGAGTAGTTCGAGGTCGCGCTCGAGCGCGTCTGCAACGACAGCCGCCATCGCCTCATTGCGGCCGTCGAGCCGCACGCTCGCGGCATGGTAGCGGGCTTTGAAATCCTCATACGCGGCCTCGGACAGTTTGCGCCGTGCTACGACAAGGGTGCGCAGGCCCTCACGCGCCATATTGGCCGTTTCCTCTTCAAGCCAGTCGTTGCGCTGCACGATGCGCGCCATGACGACGTCCGCACCCTTTTGGAGGAACGACAGCTCCCCCGAGGCGGTGTCGCGCACGACGATGCCCATACGCTTGGACTCGGAGGTGAATGGGAAGAGCTCGAGGACATCATAGGCGAGGGTGGTACCGGACGGCGTGCGGAGCTCGATGCGTGAGCGGTCACGGAATGTTAGCGTCAGGCCAACTGATGAGGTCCACTTGACAATGGCGACTTCATCTGGTGAAGAGGCTTGATAGGTAACGGTGCCATCGTCGTTGGTGACGGGCGTGACCTGGAGATGGGTGTCCCTATGGAAGGCGTACAGGGAAGAATGGTTGAGAACGTACGTTGTGGCAGAGCGCGAGACTGAGAACAACGTCGTGGACGCGGGCAGACATGTCACGGCGCCCACGGGTGGCCAACTGTACGCCAGTTGACAACGGGCCGGGTCTTGTGTGGGTAGCTATACACAATTGAGCACACAGGTAAAGATAGACCGACAAGTCAAGCTCACTGTCGGCCCCGAAAGCGGTGTTGAGTTGATGAACAACTTCGTCCATTGTGTCATACCCAAATGACATTGTACCCAAATGTAGTTTCTTCATTTCCATCTCTGTCAATATAGACAATGAAAGAAAGTGGCTCGAAAATTAGGAATGAGATTTACCATTCTGGGTCAAAGTACCAGTCTTATCGCTGAGAAGATACTCGATTCGACCAAGTTCTTCCGGCAAAGTGCTCGTGCGTACGATCGTGCCTGGGATCTCGTTGTCTTTCATGATAAGATGCGCGTAGACCGTCTTGCCCATATCCAGGTTGACGCGTAAGCTGGATAACAAATTTGGCACTTTCTCTTTCATCAACTCAATCTGAGGCTCACCTGATAGGGATGATCGACGAGAATAAGATCAGGAACCTGAACACATAGATGTACCAGAATCCCCGAAACCCGTTCAGAGCAACCAGCGCAACGGACAGCGCGAAAGAGACTGCACACAAGATCTTCGCTCACACCATCAGAAAGCGGGCTCCAGGAAGAGCGAGAGTAACACACACCTTGGCTAGTTGGCTGATCTCCAGGTCTAACAACCCAACTTTTGTCTGCGGGTGACTTGTGTTCATCACTGCGCGTGTCTCAGACCCCGTGTAGACCACAAAACCGATGGCGGAGCCCGAAGCGAGCACCGTGTTCGCCCATAGCACATTCTCCGCTGAGAGCGGCTCGACCGTCGGTACTTGGACCATGGGCACCTCGTTCGATGACACGCTGGGTGGCGTATTGATCGTGAACGTGCCAATGAACGCGTGAATGTCCTTGTTGGGGGCATCCGCTGCAAGAACCAGAGTGTGAGCAAGGACTCTTAAGAGACGGATTTTAAGAAAGCGCGGGGGAGGTGACGCACCGTAGATCTCGGCATCGAGGTTAAGGAGCTCCTGGTCCGAATGCAGTTTTTGCGTCGCTGGGACGGCAACGCGCAACTTCCAATCCGTTTCGCCGTCCAGCTGGTCAGTACGGATGAAACATGTGCCCGATGAATCGGATGTACGGAGGAGGACGAGGTCCGCGGGTACGCGCTGGTTCTTCTCGAGCAAAACCAGGTCGCCTACGCGTATAGAGGAGGACGGGATGGGGCGCGTCAGCGGCAGGTTGTCTTCGAGTAGGGCATGCGATAACTCGTCGTCATTACGAGGAGATGAAGTGTCTGAAGCGAGGACGAGGTAGCGCGCAGAGTTGGCCTCGAGGTCGCGCAAATTACGCTTGTAGTCGTCGTAGGCTTCTTTTCCCATCGTGACGAGGAGAACGAAGGCGAGCGGGGCAATATACGTTATGAGGAACCCTACGAGGAGGGAGAGTACATCAAAGGGACTCGGGTATCGATAAGGGAAACGGAACCCACCTGTTCTGAGAGCAGGAACAAACTGGGACAGTGCGACAAGAAGGAAATAGAGGTTGAAGAAGAATTTGAATTGCTCGTAAAACACGATGGGCAGGAACGTGAACACATTGTACTTCTGGTTGCGGACGATGTTTGGCGGGAACTTGTTCTGTAATTTGTCTTTTCGGGAATGCGTGAGCGACGTTTCATAAGGGAATATACGGACGGCGAGCGTACCTGGCGGTCGTAAGGGCACCGTCCGAGACTTATTTTTCGACCCCCTTCGCAATATTGATCGCTAGCGAGGCAGGCCCGTATTGTCAAGAGAGGGGACATCATAACAATATGCCACTTGTGCACCCACCTGTGAAACCGCGTCGGATGCCCTCTCAGCCACGGTGGTAGGCCCATCATCCTCTTCGTTATGCGAGAAGCCGGGATCGGGCTCACCCTCGCCTAGGAGCGTCACCTCTTCCTCGGGCTCTCCCTCCCCATACTGATTTCTCCGCCGCCCTCTCTCATGAATCGTCCTGGCAGAGGACGCAGTGATTAGAGGGACACGCATGGATGGGTCCACGCGCGAGCCGGATGAAGGGGCGGGTGAGGTGGCAGTAGTATCCTGCTGTGGTTCGGAATTGTCAAGCTGCGTGTAGCCGTTACGATTCCTGAACTTGCGGAGCGTGTGCAGACGAATGTCTGACATAAAACGAGGCGCGGGCTCGTCGTATTAGGATGTTACAAATGTGATTGTCCAGGGAATGGTAATGTCCTGACCGTCGTTGTTGACGGCTGTCTAAGTTGCGTTATGAAGGCTTGGCTGCGGGTGTTCGGAAGCGCCGCCACGCGAACGCGACCCCGAACAGGAAGGAAGCCAGGCCAACTGATACGGAGATCTTATGTCGCGTCCGTTGCCACACACTTCAAATGCTTCCAAGCCCCAGAAACACGGACACTGAACGACCTCAAGTCAAATCCCGTCGTCTCGAAATAAACAGATTCGAGAATAACAGGGTATGGAGCGGGCCGTATCAACACTTCTTGTCCATACTTAACATCATTGGAAACATCATACCGATATCGAGATATACATCCATGTACAGTACATAACGGTGAGCCTGAGGTAACACCACGCATAAATGGGTAGCTAGCGTGCAGCAGCACAACTTGGTTCGAGGGTGTACCACAATCAGAGGTTGCAGATGGGCCAGGCTCGCACGCGTCAGCGTGACATCTCCGTCCTCAGGACCCATATGGAACTGCACTGCAAGGGGCGGTGGACGTGAGAGAGAAATGGGTATGGCATTGCGACCTGAGAAACGAAAATGGAACATAAAAGGATCATACCAGGTTTACTCTCACGTTCGACAGTTGTTCGCATGACAACGACAAGGTCATTCCGAGTCAGGGGCTTATCTGCCAACCGCGGCGTAACATTGGTCCCTAGACCAGACCGAAGCGTTCGCTGGCACCGCGTAGGCCTCGGTCTCCGTCGCCGTGCAGAGAACAATTGACACGTCTAGCCCAGTGCGGTAGCCAACAGCAGACTTGAAGCCGGCCAGGTCAGGGTTTTCGCGCTTGCAATTGAAGTTGTTCGAACTCGGATCCGGCACGTGCGCGGAAGGTGACGTACCCGAACGACGACTTTCGTTGCGCACGATTCGCCAGGCAGGACTCGGACTTGACGTATATCTGTCGTAGCACTAGTATCCCTCTGCCGTCTCCTTCACCGGGCCCGGCTCATCACCAATGAGTATGAACTGTGTCTTCGCCTTTTCAAAGCACAACCTGTACAATTCGTCGTAAGGGCGCTCGCTATTCTTCTTTACGTCCTCCCATGAAACGTGAGGTGGAAGACAGTACAGGTGGGCCAGATCTCTCCTCGGTGGGCCAGCGTGCAGCACCTTCGAGAGCTGCGCGAGCCTGCGCCCTCCGCCTCGGGTGCGGGGGCCTCGGGGCCAGCGGATCACTGCCTTTGACGTATCAATATAGGTATAGGAGTCATGGTTTGTAAGACAAGTCATGAACTCAGGACTCCCACATTCACATTCGTTCCGTAGTTGGCAATCCGTGCGATGGGTGAGACCCGTCAGCACCATGATGGCGGCCGACGGCCGACGGGCCTGAGGTGTAGTAACACTCACGTGCAGATATTTGTCACCTGCTGGTCATCTTATCAGATCATCAGCTTAGACACTTCTCCTACCGTCAATCACCAACAACATTGACAATGCCTATCGCTCCGGATGATCTCAAAGCAGCTGTATGTGCAGCCATCCAAGTCACACATATGGAAGTAGAGGACAACTCGAGCGGTTGTGGCGACAACTATTCTGTTCTCATCGTCAGCAGGGTGATAAAAGTGCTGTAATCTTCTGACCACGGCACTCAACTATTTTTCTTTTGACACAGGAATTCGAAGGGAAGACAACGCTCGCTCGACACAGAATGGGTATTATATAGTCATCTTCTCTCATTTTCGTTCCACGCCTTCTCATGCTTCCAACCTACACAGTAAACGAAGCGCTCAAGGAGCACCTCCCCGAGATCCATGCATTCACGCAGGTATGTAATGCACTCTCACGACACTTCCCTCTCGGCATCATTGATTGAGGCAATGTCGTCCGGAGAAAACGTTGACTCCACAGCAGTGGGAGGATGCCCAGAAGGGACCAAACGCTGCCTGATGTTGTCCAAGGCAGCGTGCAGGCGTCCTCAGAGGAGATGGCCAGTCACTCGACATCATACAACATTAAAATGCCTATTCCTATTCCCGAAAAGGACTGCTGTCGTATGGTAGACAATAATGATACATCCAAATCGGAGGGGTAATCCAAACCATGCAGTTAAGAGTCAAAGAGATGTGCATAGTCCATTGATCATGCAGGGACAACACGTGGAAGAACGAAATGGAAGAAGAACGAAGTCGTGAAAATAGAATAGAATGGGGGTTGGTTCGTGTGCTGTAGTGCTCCGAGTTGAGAAAAAGCTATAAACCATTTGGGGAAATCACTTGCCGGTGATCATTAGGATGTTGAGGCCTCTAGGCGATGATGCACCCGGTTCCGCCGCCGTCTCCGTCAGCGTCGATGGGAGTAGAGGGCTGAGGCTCGGGCTGAGGCTCGGCAAAGATGGAGAAGAACGAGGTGAAAGAATCCATTGATTTTCTTAGAGGTGGTTTAGAACGTTGGATGTGTCGCTGGTGTTGATAGGATGGACGTTTGATAGGACCTTTTATACGCCAACGTTCCATGAGAGCATGGGAGGTTTCATAACTCCGCGAGAAGCGACGGGTCAGAAGTTGACGTTCAGAACAATAGGGACAGACAATACGAACCGAGGCAAAGACTCGGAAAAGGGAACCAACTAAACGCATCAACAATAAGAGACGTGTTCCTGAAAAGTCATGTCGCCGAAAAATGACCTCATGACACACCTCACAATACAGCATACAAAGGACCTTCGGAGCTCATATCCCAGAGTAAGACAAAAGGAAGTGGTACAGAGCTCAGGCACGGTATAGGCTCTTTTGTTCTTAAGCTTTCTTAGTGATCGAGAACTGAGATTGACTTGACTCGGACGAAAAGCGTTCTCATCACGGACGAGCGCCTAGTTTTAAGCTAAACCTTTTCAAGGCGTGTACTTGGCCGAGAAAGTCCCCGACTCACAGACGGGGTTTGGAAACTTGACATTGAATTATCACACGCGTGGCAGCGCTGAATCTTGATATAATTTGATTGTTGTCAGTGTACTGCTGCTGTTGCTGCTGCTGCTGCTGCTACTGCTACTATTACTACTCGAAACTTGGATGGTTCGATATAGAGGAGGAGAACGACTTAAGAGTGGAAAGGGGAAAATTATGCGAGAAAGGTGAGAGTGAAGCGGGGAGAGGAAAGAGAGGGGGGAGGAAATTGGGTTGGCGAGACAAAAAAGAAAGACGAAAAGGATGCAGGATGGATTGCAGGAGGGAAAAATGCTACAAAAAGCCATGTGCATGCAGGAACGGCCGTGGGATGCATTGCAGATACTGTACTACTGTAATTGAAATATTTGAAGAAAAAAACCCCTCTCCTCACTCGCCTCATGATCACGCGCCATTGTGGGGCGACGTCGGCGACCCATGAACAAACGGACTCTGCGCCGCTGCAAAAAAGTGGTTCGCCGCCGCCGGGTGCCACTGAGGGTCCGGTACGCCAGCGCCAATGACACCGACGCCAACACCAACGCCCAGACCGGCACCGCCCCACATCGGGCCTCCGACGAGCGGCGGGCCAGGTGGAGGCGGCGGTGGCGCTGGGCGCACACCGAGCCCGAGCCCAAATCCTAGAGGTGGAGGAGGAGGCGGCTGCTGGGGCTGTTGAGGCTGTTGCTGGGGCTGGGGTTGTCCCGCGGCTCCCCAGGGAGAGGTGCCGTTGACCGCGCGTGGCGAGCCGAATCCACCCCATGCGTGAGGCGCGCCTACGCCTACGCCCACGCCCACCCCAACGCCAACACCAACGCCTGGATTGCGCCGGTCCGACACGATCTCGTCGTCTTCGGCTGCGAGCGCGGATGAGCCGAGCACGATGCCTTTTGGGCTCGGTGAGCGGCGCACGGGCGACGCAGTGGTGACAGAGACTGTCGACACGGATGTAGTCGAGGGTGGCGTAGTCGTCCCACTCGTGCTCGGTCGTGCTATGGGTGCAATTGGTGCGACGGGGCGTCCGATGAGACCGACGTCCGGTGCTGGCGTCGTACTGGCGTTGTTTGAGCTCGGCCGGCGTCCCGTGCGCGAGGGCAGTCCCGAGGACGGTGGTCCGATGGGTACAGGAGGACGGGGGAAGGACATGTCAAACGGGCTACGCGCGGGACCGGGGCCCGGTGCGGCAGGGAAACCGGGTGGAAGTGCCGATTGCGCAAGTGGCTGCTGAACCGGAGGTGCAAACGAGGGGCCTGGGACGCCAAACGGCGTCGTGGGTGGCGCAAAGCCACGTGGCGGTCCGTTGGACGGGAAGAGTGGTGATGGGTGCGGCGGCGGTATCGGGGCGAGTTGCGGGGTGACGGGAAGTAGAGGTTGCGGTGTCGGGGGGACGGTCATTGATTGGCGCGGGAGCTGCGGCTGGGTTTGAGGTTGTGAGCCAGGAGCAGGCTGTACTTGTGACTGAGACGGCGCGCGAGATGATATAGGAGACGGCGTAACGGAGGGCTGAAGTGATTGTGGCTGGGGCTTCGTCATGATCTTCTTTGAAGACACAGCGGTATTCGGGGAGCGTTGTGAAGACGATCCGGAGGGCACAGAGTTGCGCGGAGACGTAGGGTTGCGGAGGGGGTTCTTGGTGGCAGCGCCAGTGGCGGTAGCACTCGCAAGGGGGCGCTGTTGCTGGTGTTCGCGTTCTTTGGTGGCAGCACGCTCTTTGGCCTCTTTCTCTTCGCGTGCCTTGCGCTCCCTTTCTTC
The DNA here is from genome assembly GCA_003314065.1 of Lactarius sp. MG50. Taxonomy (NCBI): domain Eukaryota; kingdom Fungi; phylum Basidiomycota; class Agaricomycetes; order Russulales; family Russulaceae; genus Lactarius; species Lactarius sp. MG50. The sequence continues at coordinate 20,378 of QLOZ01003947.1, read as the reverse complement.
GCGCTCCTCGCGCTCCTTCTTTGCTGCTGCACGTTCCGCTGCCAGCTTTGCCTCGCGCTCTTCCTTGGCCTTGCGCTCCCGGTCTTCCTTTTCTCGGCGCTCAGCTTTGAGACGTTCCTCCCTTTCTCGACGCTTCCGCTCGCGTTCTGCCTCGCGCTCCTTCTCCTCCGCAGCCCGCCGCCGGCGCTCCTCCTCCTTGCGCGCTCTTTCTTCTTCAGCCTGCTTTCGGGCTGCCTCTCGTCGTGCCTTTTCCTCTTCGCGCTTCTTCTTCAGCGCTGCTTCGAGTTGGGCCTGCTTCTCCCTAGAGGCGGCTTCCTCGGCGGCCTTTTCAGCTGCTCGTTGCGCGCGCTCTTCCTCCTTTGCTTGCTTCTGCTGCCTACTCGCCAAGTCGCGGTCACAGGGGGGAAACCAAAAACAAATGAAAGCAGAACGGACCGCCGCTTGTCCTTCTTTTTCTGGTTCTCCTTAGCTCTGCGTGCCTCACGGTCCTTGGACGCCTTATCTTCGTCCTCCAGCTCGCGAAGCAGCTGCATCTGGCGTTCCTGCGCGATCTTTTCGCGGTAAGCCTGGAGCACCCGTTGCTCGAACATGCGTGCTGCAAAGATGGAAAACATGCGTTTGCCCTCTTCCATCTTTTGGTCCTCAGTGAGCGCCTGCGCACATCAGCATCGTCACACAGTGAAGAGAGTGTTACATGACAGACCTCTTCTTCATCATCCTCCTCCTCGTCATCATCTTCGTCATCATCCTCTTCGTCATCCTCATCACCTTCGTCATCATCGTCCGGATCACTATCCTCTTCAAGATCCTGGGCCGCCTGCTGCTCGCGCTGCATGCGTCGCTCAGCAAGCTGCTCCATCATCTCGAGGAATTTTTGCCCATCATTCTTGAGAAGGTCGTCCGCAACGGTGAGAATGTTGCCTGCGAGAGTAGGGTGCCACGTGAGTAGGGGGGCACACGACCCATGAAACTTAAAAAAAAATTGCCCACGCACCAGTAACGGCTAGACTATTCCCGAAATTGAAGAGTCCATCACCGTTGGCGGCCTTCCCGTTGGGTGCGGCTCGACGATCGCGACCGCCATGAGTGCGTGCACCTGTACGGGTTTTGCCTGAAGGCACTTCATCTGGATCATCTTCCTCGGGATCGTCATCTTCCTCATCGTCTTCTTCATCTTCCTCGTCTTCCTCATATTCCTCGTCCTCTTCGTACTCCTCATCGTCCTGCTCGTCGTCATCAAATTCGCTCTCCTGAGGAGGCTTTGCGGGTTTTCGGCCGTTGACTTGAGGTGGATGGGATTGAGGTTGCTTTGCGGACGCTCGCGTACTGCGCGGTGCACCGATGACGGCTCCGTTCTGGTCGACCTCGACGGAACCAGGAAAAGGTCCGGGACCCGGGGGCGGGGGGTGGGCGCCACCGGAGGCTACGTAGCGCTGCTGGATGTTCGCGTATTGCTCTAGTTCATCGTAGTAGGCATCGTACAGTACCTCGAGCTCTTCTTCGATGGCGCTCCTAATGAAGGGTGGTGCGCAGAGGGGCGGAGACATCAGCAATCGGATTTAAAAAGAAAAATTAAGGTGAAATTGGGAGACGGACCGCTTACGACCGCAGACAGCGCAGGCGCAGCTATGACGCTGCTGCTCTTTCATCTTTTTGAGGACGGCTTCTTTCTCCACTTTGACGAGGTTGCGTCGCTCTTCCTCGCCAAGGCCGAGCCAGAACTCCTTGATGCGCTCGCGTTCCTCCGTTGAGCTCGTGCTCCATATCTTATTATTCGAATTTGGGTTATTTCGAGACGACGGGGTTTGACTTGAGGGGGGTCGGTGTTTCTGGGATTGGGAAGCATTCGAAGAGGGTGGCGATGGATGGTGATGAGGATGAGTGTGAGGATAAGGATGAGGTTGAAGGGGTGCCTTTGAAGCGGCCCTGGAAGAACGAGTTGTAGGGGATTGTGTGTTGGTTTTCTGCTGATTAGTTGTGGTGGTCGATGTGGTGGTCGTGGTGGTCGTGGTGGTGGTAGTCGCGGATGTCGGAGGGGGAGCATAATTCATTGGTAATTTGCCTTGAGCTCTAGAAGAAGGTTGTCTTGTCTGAGAAGGCATATTGAGTGAGGCTGCTGCTTTTGCCTTGTTAGCTGCTGCTCTCGCTGCTGCCGCTGCTGCTGCTGCTGCCGCCGCTGCTGCTGCTTCTGCCTTTGGCAGTAAATCGCTGACGACCGAACTAGTCAGCAACTTTCGATCCGACGTGGGAATTTCCCGGTCTCGGCTTCCCACTCCTCCCGCCGATCTTCTTCTTCGTCGGCGTCGGCCCGTCTCATCACCCGACTTGGTATCCTTCCCCGGTTCTCCCTCTGCTGCCGACTCAGAGGCCTCAGACATTAACTGTGACCGTTCTTCCTCCTCCCCTCCTTCGCTTTTAGTCACCTCTGCAACCCCGACACCTACCCCAATTATCCCATTCTCTTCCCCCTGTTGTTCAAGCGCCGCTGTGAATGCCGCATCCGCAAAAAACGACGGATCTACCGGCAGCGACATGTCTCCTTGCCATCCCGCTACCACCCCTCCGGCTTCTCGCTCGCACGCGTTGTCGGCGACGGTCTGGCCTGACACCCGACCCTCGCCTTGTTCGCCCGTCTGCACCATTTGCTGTGCAATCGCATACATAGCCTGCGCCTTGGCCCGCTCGTTACCACCCGCAGCACGCAACGGCGGAGAGAGGGAGGCGGTTCGTACAAAGTTGCGAATGTGCGCTGGTAGCGCTGCCCAATACGCGCCGTCGGGCCGTAGCCCACCCCCGCCCGCATCCAGACGCTGATACAATTCGTTCGCAGTCGCTAGCAGCTCTGCCTGCGCCGCCGCCGTCGCATCCGCACCCGCAACACCGAGGTTGTTGTCCCCAGTGCTTCCGCCGCCTGCTGCCGCGCGCGGTGCTTCGAGCACCGCAGCTATGGCTTCGGCGAGCCCCTCATCGGGAGCCGGTAGCGTCCCGAAATCGAGCGTTTCGCTCGGGGCTAGGGCATCAGCGTCGTCGGAGCGCGGTTTCGGAGCTGCCCGCTTCTTCTTCTTGTTCTTCTTGTTATGTGCTTCCGGCGTAGCAGCGGCGGCAGGTGGAGGTGAGTGAGATGCGATGTTAGTCTTTTGCTTCCCGGCCGCCATACGGTGCTGTCTTCTTCTTTCTGATGAACGTGTATGTATGTGCGTGTTCTGTGGGCCGGCTGTTTTGGCAAATTGCAATGAACAGAACCTGCGTATATGCCCAAACAATTAGCGCCGCCTTAACGCGGCTATAGCTAGAAGTATATCGTGCGTTTATGTGGGCTCACCGGGCGTCGATCAGCTGCAAGGTGATGTAGTTAAGTATAGAAGTGAAGGCCACAGAATGAAAGCGCGACTCTAACAAGCGCCCATCAGGCCGGCGATTCCGCTCTTCGGCCGTCCACCGCCGCCGCACCGGCACTGATGCCCGACCCCAGGCCATTTTATTAGATTCGGCGCCTATCAGTTATCACTATCGTTATCGTTTGTAGTGGGTCGACTTGGTATCGCCTGGGGCTATGGCGCCTTCGCTTGCGTTGCGGTGCCCCATCTTTCAGAGGTGAACGACGCTATATTTCACGATTCTCGCTTTCTGGTCCTCTTCAGCGCTCCTAGTTCAGCCGACGCCGCTAGTCGTGCACGCTGACTCAGTCCCGTCTTATTCACCTACAGCTCTGAGTCCACCGGCAGTGCCACCCACAACAATACGACTGCATGAAAATGTTTACCTCTAGTTTGCCTTTTTGCCTTTGATCCAATGTCATTCTGCAACTCGAGGCTCCGACACCTGCACGTCATAGACTCTCTGCCTGTTGTGGCACTTGGCATGCGAATAGGTGTCCCAAGAGCTCATCTCCAATGTGATGTGAGCCTTGTGAGGTGCGTTTTAAGCAGGCTAAAACTGACAGCGATAGCAAATACATGGGGAGCAGTTCTTCTCTTCTCCCTGCATATGTCTCGAACCACAAGACGGCTTTACTACTATCCTCAGTCGCGTTGGTGACACGATGTTGCCATCTGTTCTGGCTTGCGTGCGATGAGGCTATTCATGTATGGACAAAGTACACACACCTAGTCACCATACTCAAAGTTTGAATCCATAGCGACGCATCGAATTCCATTGTTTAGAGCTAACAGACACCAACGCTCGGGGTCATGGTCACACTCGATGAAAGTATCTCCAGTTGTGCAGAAATGCAGCCTGAGAGAGCATCGTTTCCACGTTTTTTTGTTTGTTTGTTGTCACGTGTACAAACCTTTTGTTTATAATGATGCCCCTCGTTTGGACGGATCCACCAATGGCATTCGGTCAGTCATGCAATGTCACATAGGCTCCTCTCGGCAGGCACCTCGCATATCATCCGTGTCGTGATCGTCTTGTCTGTCTGCGCGGGATATCGTGCTCGTCGCTCAACACTACCGATGATTAAGAATGTATTTGGTCATTAGCTACGGAGTCTAATATGACCTGCGGTGTGCACATCATGGTGCTGTCTAGATTCGCAACCGACCCCAACGGCTTTCTTGGCATGGGTCCTGACATAAAAACCGCTAAACCAGAAGTGGTAGTGACATCGCATGGATTCCGGGACGTCTCTGCGGGACGTCTCTGCTCAACAATACGAGACGCCACGTGCAGTCTGGAGACAAAGAGTAAGCGATACAGGCACGGTCAGAGAACTCCGCATATCATGCATGAAGCCACCGATCAGACACGGCATTTTATGGTGCTACAGACGTCACTAGGACCCACAGACCAGACACCATGTTTATGGATACTACTGTATCACTCTGGCAGCTTTCAGTCCAGTCGCGCATTGTCACAGGTTTTCCTGCACCGCGGATTAGCTTGGAGGGGCACAATGGGATGGAATAGAGAGAACTGATAGTAAATTGAAACTCAACATCGGCAACATCTGCAAGCGTGGAACAATGAAGGAAAATAATAACAACGCCTCTATTCTGTTGGGGGTGCAACCGCAAACGGCACGAGCGCTGTGTGGGAACAGGCGGGACCCGACCGGCGGCACCGCAAGGGACGATCAGTACGCGTTGATCTATAACTTACGTTTATCTGTTACGTTAGTCATTCTCATCATAGTCATATCCCAGGCTGAGCCTTCGTTCAACTTCTACATAATCATGGTCAAAAAACTTGCATGAAGCTTATCTTAGACTGAATCCATGTTTTCGACATAGTCTCAGGACGATAAGCAAGGGCTGTTAGGGGGTACTACCAGGCGGTGGCACAGTAGGTTGGTCTGATCGGCCAGCGTCATCCATATATCGTACTCAGGCTAATCTCCGAGTCGCCCGAGTCGTGAAACCCGAATCTGCACCATCGTTAAACCCATTTATCGTTAGCTCTTGGGCCCCGATGCTAACAAGGGCTATCCATTGGTCTCTAAGTAGAACCGAAGGTACAAAGCACTGGCACGACTCGGTGAGTTGGTGCCGGGCTCGGGTAAGACTGCGGTCGTTTTAAGAATAATTTCCCATTAGAAGACCTATCGTACTGTATCTTACACCGTTCTGAGCTCCTGCGACAAATAGCGAACGAGGCCCACACGGAGTGACCAGTTCTCAAAGAAGTACTAGGCTGCGAGGTTTTTTGAAAACTTGCCGTACCCGGTGAGCCTCATGGGAGTAATTGTTTCGGGCTGTCTTGAGAAGAGAGCTTTGTACAGTGCGGTATTCAAGGAAGACCTCTATATGTTTCCTGGTAATTCCCCTGCAAGGCATGCTGATTTGCGGAGTCTTCATACCCGACGACGTAAGTCTTTGACCCTGCGGTCCAAGCATCCCTGGTGTATGCGCACCTGATGCTCGACGCTCTTTTACTCTCAGAAGCTGTTGGTGAAAGTTCCATGTAGGTACGCCGCCCATTAACCGTGTTCCCAACCCCGAGGTGTTCATCCCAGAACGTTAAGGTCAGTGGCAAAGCTGCCAGATGCAAAAACACCAGAGTCGTCGATGGCCGTGCTCCCGACACGCCCCTTTGCGGTAAGCCAGTCGCAGTCATGTTGCCACCTTTCGTCGTCGGGGGGCGTATCGCTGGTTTCTTTCACGGAACCTACTACTATCAGCTTTCTTTCATCGAGAAATAGAGAAGGGACTGGATGGACATGGCCGCTTGACTCTTGCTCTGTAGCTCATGTCTTCATTGTCGCGTAGGAGAACAAAAGGAATTTTTCCCTGAAGAACGGCGTGGGCCTTCCGATTATCACACGCACAGGCTCTCCCGTGCCTCAGTTGCCTGTGCCGGACTGGCCGCCTGGGTCTGACTACGTTATGCGTCGTGTCATGAGAAAGACTGACAACAAGATTCATCACGAGAGGTCATTTTCGACATGCTTCTGACTTATTGTTGAAGCAGTTGGATGTTCCCCGGATTATTGTACAGTACCCTACAAAGGGTTTGATGTCAATGAACCTCAGCCAAATGTGATCATGTGATGTTGCAAAACTTTTATCCGGGTACCGTGACAACAAAATTACTGGTGCCGGAGCATCTTTCCCTATTGTTTGAACTGCATCTGCTAGGACGCCATCATTCTCTAAAGTAATGATACTCCCCAAGGACTCATAGGACGTCGACGTATAAAAGGAGGGGCCAGCAGATGGCATGCTATCAACACCAGCGACACATCCAACGTTCTAAACCTCGCCAAAGAAATTCAATGGATTCTTTTACCTCGTTCTTCTCCATCTCTGCTATCTTTGCCGAGCCTCAGCCCGAGCCTCAGCCCTCTACTCCCATTGACGCCGACGGGGACAGCCGCGGGACAGGATGCATCATCGCCTAGAGACATTTTGTCACGATGCGGTGCCTCACTGGCAGCACCTCGATCATCACCGGTAAGTTAATTTTCCCCAATGGCCTCCAGTTTATATTTAACCCGGTGCACTACAGCACAGGAATCAATCTCCATCCTGTTGTATATTCAGTTTTTCACGACTTCGTTCTCCCGTGTCTTTCCTTGCTTCTTTTGGTGGGGATAATGGACACTTCCAAGTGGGCGGTCACACGCCTTTGTTTTCGTGGTTTTGGCTTCGATTTGTAGCGTATCTTGATTGAAACAACGTTGTATTATCCTTCTGGTGGATGTCATTATCGTCTATCTGCGATACGGTATCATCGTTCGACAATAGGATCAGACATTTTAATGTTGTACAAGCCCAACTGACTGACGGTCTTACTCGCGGACACTCACATGCACAGGCTCGGTGAACATTCAGAGCATCGTTTGGTCCCTTCTGGGCATCCTCCCACTACTGTGGGCTGTGGGGTCAACTTTTTGGTGGCAGCCGCGAGCGGGGAGTCGTGAAAGCATGAGAAGGCGTGGAACGCAACTGAGAGACACCACAGTTGCTGCCAATGCGGCACAGCCTTGCAAACGGCACACCACATCCCTCATCACCACATGCGGCGGCACACCCTCCACCCCCTATCCAACCCTCTATCCCTCTCCACCATTTTCGGCACCAAGGAAGGAGGAGCCGCGCTGGGTGCATTCCTTACCGAGACGCAAGCATGCGAGGCGACGAGAGCCACCGCCGGATTCAGAGGATCATGTTAGATACATGGGCCACTAGGCCCCGCCAACTTCACCCCACTCCCACTCCCTACACATCACCAGACGTATATACATGTAACAGTCCACCACCATCTCTTATTAACCGAGGCACATCGTCACCTCGCGCGCGTCTTGTAATTACATACATATTGCACGTTATAAATGCAGATTCAAAAAAAAAAAAAAGACACCACAGTTAAGCACCGGTGGTCAGAAGCCGCTGTCAACGAGAATAGAGTACTGTAGTTGTCGCCACAGCCGCTCGAGTTTTCCTCTATACTTTGATTGGTTGGTTGATCGGCAAACTATAATCGACTTAGACCGCAACTACAGTAGTACTAAATCACCGCCGATCCCTCGATTGCTCTATTTCGTAACTTGTTCCCAGGCACAAAGCGACGATTATAAGCTACTAGCTCCCTCAGTTCTCGTACTCACTACAACACCGGTCCAATTGTTATACATACAACTGCTTATCCAGAGGGTTGTTGATGATTGCCAGAGGGAGAACCGAGACTCGAAACAGTGTAAAGTTGAGATAGTAATCCCAGCCGGTGACAAATATCCGCACGTGAGTGCTATTACGAAAGCTCTGGCTCCGTGCGAGCCATCCATCGAACGAGGGGCAGGCGTGCAAGCGGAGTGGAGCTCGATAGATAGGAGATGCACACAGGGGGCGCCCGGATGCACTCGGATGCACGCAGATCTACTTCTCAAGAGCTCCGGCTACATTGATAAGATAAATACATACACACATATACGCATGTACTGAAGCAGTAAGAGTACGGAAGGATGTCATTCTGAGACTCTATTTCTATCGTCTACAATGAATTATGCCCTCCAAACTATATGTCGAAGCAACCCGTGACTACCCGGCGATTGACAACCATTGTCATCCGCTTTTGACTGCCGAAAACCGTGATAGGTTTGCCATTGAGGGCCTCGCATCTGGGGCGGAAGGCGCAGCCCTCGAAGATGACGTCTACTCGCTGGCTCAAGGCAGAGCAAGGAGTGAACTGGCCCACTTGTATGGTCTTCCATCTCGTGCTTCATGGGAGGATGTAAAGAAGAAACGTGCCGAGCGCCCTTACGACGAATTGTGTCGGTTCTGCTTCGAAAAGGCGAAGATACAGTGCATCCTCATCGATGACGGACTTGGTGGCCCGGGCGTGAAGGAGATGACAGAGGGATACCAGTGGCACGACAGATACACGGTAAGTCCTACGCGGCGGATCGTGCGTGCAGAAGTTGTCGCCCAGGTACGTACGGGTTAATCACCTGCGCACGGTCCAGATCCGAACGTCTCATCTAGGACATCCTCACGGAACTTTTTCAAGCAAGGCACCCTAACTGCGACGCAGATTTAGATTTGCTTACCAGTTTCTCTGCGATGCTGCGTGCGCAACTGGTGGAAATAGCGAAAGATCCGGTCGTGGCCGGCTTCAAGTCTGTTGTCTGCTGTCGCACTGGGCTGGACGTGTCGATCGTTTCTGACTCCGCGGCGGAGATAGAGGCCTTGCGCGGTGTTAGCGGACGCTTCAGTCTAGGAACCAATGTCCCCCTGCGGCTGGAAGATAAGCCCCTGAATGACCTTGTCGTGCGGACAACTGTCGAGGTGGCTGCTGAATACCGTAAACCTGGTATGATCCTTCTTCGTTTTCGTTTCATGGGCACGCAACGCTACGACCACTTCTCTCACGTCCATCATCCCCCGCAGTGCAGTTCCATACGGGTCTTGCCAGTGGAGAGCCGGGAGACACAAATATCACGCTGACGCGTACGAGCCCTACCCATCTGCAACCGCTGATCGCAGCACATCCTCGAACCAAGTTCGTGCTGCTGCACGCTTGCTACCCATATATGCAGGAAGTGGGCTACCTCACCGCGATGTACAAGAACGTGTATCTTGACATTGGCGGAGTGTTGACAATGGTGCCGTGGCGTGGAGAAGAAGCGCTGATACGGCAGGTGCTGGAGCTGGCGCCAATGAACAGGGTCATGTGGTCAAGTGAGTTATGCCAGCTCGCTGACCTAGCGGGATGAGGAATTGAGAGCGGCTCGCGCACACACAGGTGGCGGACATTGGTGGCCGGAGACCTACTACATAGGCAGTTCTCGGGCACGCATGGCCCTCCTGTTGGTAAGCACGCTCACGTCACCTTACAACTTGAAGACTGAGCTGTGTCCCGCCCAGGCCTTGGATCGAGCTGTCACAGAAATCGACCTTACAGAGGAAGAAGCCATCAGAGCTGCTAAAGACATCTTGTTCGAGACTGCGAATCGGGTATATCTCCTCGGATTGGAAGCGCAGGAATCTCTGTTCGATGAGTCATAGTCTCCGTTGCCGAATTTGCTTCTGGAGACCGTGACAGTTGTTCCGTAATCTTAGTATCTCTGTCGGTTAAACGATAGTGTGTCGCCTGCTGCATTCTTGGGGGATAACCAAAATCAGGACTGCCCTGCGTGCTGTATAACTCCTTATATGACGAGTCACCTCATACATAAAAGTTCCCTAGGAAGTTGAAGAACGGAAAACGTGGGTCACAGTGATTATGATTCCCAACGCTGGGACGCTGGGCTGAGCCAATATTAGCTATCTTGTAACCTCTGCACCGTACGGGGCTCACCTGCCCAAATGATACTTGAAACCCTACTCAGATGACATAGTGTGTCGGTTGCCTTGACCTTCAGCTAATTGTGACTAAATTTGCGACAGAATGGATTCTCCGAGCAGCACGGGGTCGGCGCAGTCGCACGACTGTCACTCACCTGTAATCACCTTGGATGAAACAAACAAGGTGGTCATTATGAGGCTATAGCAATCCGCATTGGCCTTCTTCCGCCGCATGGTACAATAGGCAGAGAAGTGTGTGTGGGCTAGTGGTTTGTTGTATACAGTGCAGACATGTTTACAATAATCCTGAAACCTGACAGTTTCTTTTGGTAAGTTCACACGGACCCTTACGTATCATATCGGCACGTGCCGTTCGATAGTCAACCTCTCACCTCACCCACACCACTGTACTCTACAGTACTGTAGCGAACCGACTTACGTATGTCATGGACCTACATGGTCCTCTGACGGATTTCTGTACACTTTTCCCTCTTATTGTGTTTCATAAACACCTGCTCGCTCTGGCTATTGTGAGATTATAACGACATCCGAGTCTATTCCGATTGTCTTCGGTTTGTCTGTACCGCGCGCATCGAACTTTTTTTTTTTTTAAATGCTCATCGAGCTTTGCTGCTCGTGCACGTATTACACCGGATCGAGCTACTCATCCCCATCGGTCCCGGTCCCAGTTCTAGCTCCAACTCCGAGTTTTCAGCAGCCGACACCATCCGCTCCGTCCCCTGTTGTCCATTATCGTAAATCACATCCATGGGTTAATCCCGCTTCGATCATTGTCTCTTTCCTACTTAGTCCGGCGAATCTTCGTTGGCCAGGCGCCCTCGACTCCATCCACACAGATAGTGCGGGGATAGGGAATGACCATGTCATGTTTTGCATGCACGTGCCAACACCACGATTCCCATCACCTTAACGACCAGTACGCCCTGACCGGTTTTTAGGTCTAATCCTCGCGCGTCAGAACCTCATGAAAAAACCTCAGCTCCTTCATATGGCTCGGCGACGTGTTCCCGCCTTCGGCTCTGGGTACAGAAAATAATGGTCAACACCATCTTTTTGTATTTTGGGAGAAGCTTCTTGTCTATGTTTGTACCAACACCCGTAGTTCAGTTTCCCCTTGTCCTGGAGCTCTTCCACCCTTGTTTTTCTCCCGACGAGGATGGTCTACGACGACCATTTTTGTCCTGAAACCTGTACTATAGAAGTCCGTTTTTCACCTTGCTGAGGCGGGCCAGCAACAGCACTACAAAAGGGCTTTATTTGCAGTCCGCTGCCTTATTGGCATAGATAACCAGAGACCTTGGTTATTTCCGCCAGCTCGAAGGCAGCTTGTGAGTCGTGCAGGAGTCAAAGACTCGGACAGCGCAATAAGACCGAGCTGATTCATCATCAAGCCACCTCCGCGTCCGGCGAGTCCGGGCCCTCCCATCCTCCGAGTCAGAGATGCAATGCCTTGCTACGTTCTCAGTACTATTTTTCAACACAATAAAGAACATTCCTCACAAAATCCAAAATTTCCGTTGAGGAAGTAGTGTAGTAGCTCCTTATCGTCGTTCTGGGTATCATGCGTTTCACTTCTCCCCATTCTGATGACACGACATGGGCTTCTCTTGCTGATAAGCAGAACCCTCGTCTTCTCCACTTAAAAACCACATGGTTTCACCTCTTTTAGGCGCCTCAATCTCCTCTCGCCGTCTTATCTCTCTGTTTTCGTTAAAGTCTAGAATCTTGAAATCGACAGGGAGTCTTGTTGCCTCTTTGTTGCACCCGCTTTTACTACGGCCCTAGGTCGACCATGACCGCAGACGCCCGAAGAAAACGTAAAGCGACTATAACCAAGTCTGATGAGACGTTGCTCGCTCAGCTTGGATACAAGCAGGAATTTCAGCGTGCATTTAAACCGCTCGAGGTTTGTCATCGTTTTCCTTACCTTGGACTGCGTCCCGCTCACGCCATCAAGGTGTTCGGAATAGCATTTAACATTGTGGGACTCTTGCCCTCTATCGCGTCCGTCCGTATCCCCCTCTACGCCCCTCATCTTGTCAACTTTCCGTACATAGTTCTGTCTTGTTCTATTCGATCCCTAATGGTGGCCCAGTAGCTATGGTCTGGGGGGTCAGTCCGCGCTCCTCATCTTATCAAGTTGAGCCTCTGCTTAGAGGTGTCTAGTGGGCCGTCGCCAGCACGTTCATCCTCATCGTCGGCCTATCCATGGCAGAGCTTGCCTCGGCGGCACCCACGTCAGGTGGTGTATGTCATGTCCTGTTTCAGCCCCGCGGTATCACGCCAAGTTGATCCTCTCCGTGTCACACTGCCCCAGCTCTATTTTTGGACCCACTCTTATTCCTCTCCCGAGTGGCGCAACCTCCTCGCCTGGATCGTCGGTTGTACGTCGCCCTTCCTGTCTCTGGATCGCACATTCGAATTCCTGTTTCACAGACGCCAATACCATCGGGACCATCGCTTCGCTCGCATCCATTGACTGGGGTGCAGCTATCCAAATCATGGCTGCTGCGGGAATCGGCTCAAACGGATCTTTCACGACGTCACATTCGAAGACCTTGTCCGTGTTTCGTGACTCCGCTCTAAGTTCTCGCCCAAAGTGTTAACTTGCCAATTAGCGGTGTATACGTAAGCGTCGTGTTTAGTCACGCTGTCGTGTGCTGCCTGGGGACGAGGGTATTGGCCCGATTGCAGAATGTATATGTGGCCTTGAATATCCTGTGAGCTCGCCTACTTCCTGAAATATGGGCCCACGACGCACTTATCATGGACGCTTTCAGGCTTTGTCTCGCTGTCATCATTGCACTTCCCACCGCGACTCCTAGGGAACTCAAAAACAGTGCTAGCTATGCTCTCGGCAATTTCACAAACTGTAGGTGCCTGCCCACTACCCAAACTGTCTTATCTCGTTCTTCGATCATTTTGCTTCTGTAGCGTATGACTGGCCGAATGGCTTTGCGTTCATCCTGAGCTTTTTGGCGCCTGTCTGGACCATCTGTGCGTAGGGGCCCCTGTGGCCATGATTGCCTGCAGACAATACACTCCTGCAGGTTCGTTTGACTCTAGTGTGCATATATCTGAGGAAGCTTCGAATGCGGCAACCGCCGTTCCATGGGCCATCATCTGGGCCATTTCCATTGCCGGAATTCTTGGCTTCGGTATGTCATCTCTCGTCTTCCCTCGCCTGGCTGCTAGACCCGAACCCCTGGAACCGCAGCGGTGAACATGACTCTAGCATTCTGCATGGGCCAGGACCTACCGGGTCTCATGAACAGTAGCCTTGGACAACCCATGGCCCAGATTCTCTTGAATAGCTTTGGAAAAACGGGCACGCTTGTCATGTGGTCATTCATCATTTTGGTGCAGTATATGATGGGCTCGAGCATGGTCCGTTTCTTCTCCTTCCCTTGGACCCGTGGCGAGCGACGCCTGCTGATCGGCTTGCAGATGCTCGCTGCGTCGCGCCAGTCATTCGCATTGTATGTCGTGGTAGGTCAAACTGTCCAACTGTCGACTAACGTTGTTACTCAGTGCGCGGGATGGTGCCCTCCCATTCTCGAGCTGGCTTTACCGCATGAACAACTTTACTAAGACACCAGTCAACACTGTCTGGTTTTGTGCTGCGGGCTCAATCGCGCTTGGTGCGCTAGTGTTTGCGGGCACCCAAGCGGTCAACGCCGTCTTTTCCATCTCCATTACTGCACAGTATGTCGCATACTCTATTCCGATCGCCGCACGGTGGATCTGGAGGATGGAAAACGGATGGACGCCCGGAGCTTTCTCGCTGGGGGCATGGGTGAGCGCCTCCTTGTTTCCGTGTTTTAGAATGCGAGGCGACGCATTTTGGTAACTTAGAGCGGACCTTGCGCATTGGTATCTGTCACCTGGATGTCATTTATATCGGTTGTCTTCTTCTTCCCGACGACGAAGCACACGAACACACAAGCCATGAACTACACTGTCGTCGTTCTCGGTGGTGTGCTCATACTCTCTCTCGTGTGGTATTATTTCCCCATATACGGCGGCGTGCATTGGTTCGAGGGCCCTGTGCCGACCATGGATGGACATGTGAGGCGCAAGTGGGTAGCACCGCAGGATGTAGGCGGCGCCGAGCGGGAGAAAGAGATTGTTGATATCGAGATAAGACATGAGGTTGCGCCAGAGCGGTGAAAACCTAGCCAAAGTGTTATGTAAACCTTGTCCATGCTTTCGTAGACATCGTTGACGCAACCCACGCGAAGCACCCTCTGGCCACGAGTGCTCTGATGCTGCTGCAAAGCTGATCCGGGCACGCCTCCTATACGATTCCAAATGTTCTGAATTCCCGACAATCTCCGGTTGACAACGTAGTGCCAAATGGTCCGGCCTCCGAGTCGAGCTCTCCTCTCTGCTCATCGAAATCGATCAATTGGTCATTACCCCAGTATGCCTCGACTTTAATTCACCTCGTGTTCCCGCCCCGTGCGTGGAGGCCAATGGCCAACATACCTTTTGTGTTGTATTTTTGTATTTTCGATTTGGCCTGTCCTTGTACCATCACCTGTACCACCTGTGGTTATTCTCGCCTCCTTTTCTCGAGAAAAAATGACAGTCATGCTAGTAATCAGAAAATCAAAGTCGTAGAGTACCGGTAGACAATTCGGTGTAGTACGATCCATAGAGCAGTGCGGTTTCACTTCACAAACATACTGCATAGCGCTGTAGAGCGGACGCGCGAGTGAGTCAGAGAAATGGGGAGCCTGAGGGGAAAATGAGGACGAGAAGATCTGGAGAGACGACCGCCAAGGAAGGAACGTCCAAGGCGTGTCGATGAACAAGGCGCAAAGATAGTCCCGAGGACAGAGAAGGGTCAGATCCCCCCCACGAAGACTTCGAGACGAATGACCGCGCGGCAGCTTGGCTTGTCGTCGGGAAGCCAGGCAAGGGATTTGAACAAAGAAGACTCAAAGGAGCTCCACACAAGAGCTTAGAAGATAGGAAGGCTCCCGATAGTAGCTGGCCTTCGAGGAGGCCTTTATATACCCGTGTGTGCGTCTCTAATCTATCAGAATTCTCGAGCTAGCATCTAATCTATAGTCACAGGCTATGTCCGGGGGTGCTTAGCCTGAGTGCTTTTAGAGTGAGACGCGCTAATAAAAGCCGGGAATATTCTCCGCACGGTGCGCACATCGGCAAACTGTGCATGAACTTTTCAACTTTTCGACTTATTTTGTACATTGCAAGTAAATAAGCGAAAAAGCAAAAAAGTTCACATCCATGATTGTACCGAAATGACTTTAAGTTAAAAAGTGGATAAAGTGAAAATAGTTTTCAAAAAGCTACCGAAAGTACGGAAAAGTAACATATAGGGTTTTGTATTTACTAACTACACTAACACAACGAAATTGAATAAATACAGTTCGGGCGAGGGAGGGGTGTCTTGGTCAGTAATGTTTCGAGCCGGTCGCTGCGAAGACAGAGGTAGCCCACGGTGAGGTTGGAGCTTTCGTCTGTTGGCGAGCAACTGGAGATGCGGGACTCAGGTTCGTTGTCACACTGTTTGATGTGGAAGTTGTCCATATGTGGAGACTAGTGCAAGTGGTTGTGAGGTTAGTCGTTCTCGTCTCAGATACACCCGTGGTGCACATTGATCCTGATGAGGTCCACTCACGCACTTTGCCCCCAGGCACCAATAAAGTTGTGGGCAATGCTGGGTTTACTGGCTTTGACCGAATGAAAGGGCGAGAAAGGCATTTACTGATGAGGGGTTGTGAGAGCTGGGGGTGGCAAAGGGGGCGTAGTACTCCTTTCTATCGCATGCCCTTTATTTCCCACAGCGGGTCTTGCAGCCTGAGGGTCTGTGGCTGTTAATGCGGCTTCAGCAATGACACCATGGTGGGAATAACCTAGCGCACCACGAGACACGTCCGACGCCTCATTTGTAAACATGCTTCGCACAGAAGACACAATCCCTCGACTTCCGAGAGCAGTAGCCGAATTGGCACGTCTTCTAACTGTAGGAGTATCCACTCTTTGACAGAGGTTTGCTGACTTCGGCAGGGCTGTCAGATGTCGATTGTGGGACTTTGCTTGTGGATGAACGAAAGGGACTGGTGATATCATATTGGGTTAGCGGTTTATTATTGGTGGAGCCAGTGGTTCTCGAGTTGGAACCAACTGAGAGCTTGCGCTTTTTCTGTGTGGGAGAAGAGATTAGATCCGTGGCTGACGGGAAACGAATTATGTACCACGATCAGTAGGCCTTCCACCCTGCAACCCTGCTCACCGACAGCAATCACTTTGGGCGCCTCCTAGAGCGAAGCGTTTGCACGAGCAACTTGCCACCTCATGTCCCAACACACACCATCAGCGATGTGCGAGGGACTTGAGGCACGCATAATGTCATCTATGATGAGGTTGTGGCCGATCCCCAAGAGCAAGTGCACACACGGGTGAATGTGAAATGTGCAAACTGCGACGCGCCCAGGGAGTCCACGCAGCGTGGTCTAAGCACCGAGTGCGAGGTTGTGCATGATGATGGCACCTGCAGAGGCTACTGTGAGCAGCGTACCGTCGTGGGAGAGGGACAAAGTACGGACGGGATCCGAGTTGGGGTGCACAGGTAACGTCTGCGCGATTTTCGTCGACGAAGATGCCAGGGGGAATGTCCAATGATGTATATGGTACTCCCCATAGATAGCCCTTCTCCTTGATAGTGAGATCACCGATATCATCTACAGGGGCATCGCTGTCAGGTAATAGCCACAGGGATTTGATGAGCATGCCTGAAGTATCATAGCGTGTGACTGAGCCTGTTGTGGCGACATATGAGAACCATTGTTGGGTGACAGACGCTTCCACATACTGGGAGGTGCCTGACAGGAAGGAGGAAGAGTAGGAGGACCTTTTCAGAGCACAGAACAGTGATGGCGATGGCCTGTTGTCAATATGGCAAGCATCTCACCGATGTGCTGGTCACCGTCGTCAAGAAAGGATATAACCGTGTGTTGGACAACTCAACTTGAACGGCCAATTGGCAATTGAGATCCACACGTGCCATGCCAACAACTGGGCCAGTAGGACCGGAATGAAATGGTAGCACCCGTCTCAACTATATTCTCTGGAAGACCGAGTTCCTATTCCGATATATACAAGTGTAATCATCAACTCTGGCATAATCTTGGGCCCTAAGGGCTGCTACTCATGGGCAAAAATGCCCGCCCCTCGTCCAGAATGGACATTTCCCCAATCATCTCATGGTCAGACTCGGGCCTAGTGACATAGCACTCAAGAATGCCCTCCCACCAGTCAGCCGTCTTCTTGTTAAAGTTCTTGTTGTATTGCCTAATCCACATATTGCAGGACTTGGCACGAAAGTCACCTGTCGGTGCATAAACACCACCTCGGTAGGATCGAATGACTTTCTCGTACTGTAATAAGCTTTGTGAATAATGGAAAGAGCCACAAGAGCTGAGAGAATCACTTACGGCTGTGAGGATCAGTACGAACAGACCTCGAGGTGGCCCAAAGTCGAATGCTGTATCCTGGCTGTCTTGAAGGAACCGGGAACTGATGCTGATCAAAAACTTGTTTTTCAAGAAGCCATGAGGTTTCTGAATAAGGAATGAGAACGAGCTGAAGCGAAAAAGAAAGGAATTTACTTCATAATCGGGATCGTTGGCATCCCAGTTGGCATCCTGAGGAACTGGCGTCTCATAGAAAACTGGACTTCCATGGGTACCACAGAACCATTTTACCCATTTCACAATCTCGGTTGTCGAGAATTTATTCAAAGAAAAATGGTGCTCTACAGATGCCTTCACTGCGTCGTGAATCTTGCCTTGTTTTTCAAGTATGCATTGATAACCCTGTATACGGGGCATAAGCCATGTTTAATGGCCATAGCAGAAAGACTTACAACATTGAATAAAGCATCATCAGTTTCAACCGTAATCTTGAGATGGGGCCAAACTTTTTCAAAGGCCTGACGAGAAACCTCGAGAAACCTAGGCAATGTCTTTACGAAGTGGTTGAATGGTTCCTCAGAAGCATAAAGGGCACAATACAGCATAGCAAGGTATTTGCCTTTCAGAGACGAAAGTACAGCAGGTAAGAGGCTCAAAGAATTGCCACCTTTTGGCATGATGGCAGCACGGCCATGGTCGGGAGGAGAGTCGAGGGCGGGGTCGCTTGCATCACTGCCTCGTTGTGCAGGCCTTTTACGCTGAAGAGGCTTCTTCGTTCCTTGGTCCACAGGCTTTGTAGTTTGTTTGCCTTTGCTGCCAGAAGGCACACGGGGTTTGATAGGGCGGCAAACCACAGCAATCGAAAGTGTAGAGTCCGACTCGGAGTCGTCGCTGTCTTCTGACTCAGAGATGTGAGCGACAAGCTAGAATGATCAGATTCAGCACAAGGAGTACTTAATAACCATGTAGCAAACACACCGTATTCTTTCTTGATAGGTTGCGCTTCAAGTTGGCCTTGGCGAGTTGGGCATCGGCAGCTTTACGATCAAATTTGGGTGTGGGGGGAAAGTCGGGTCGGGTCGAAAGTGCCGCTTCATCATCCATCTTCTCCACCACTTCTGCAGCATGCTTTTTCTTGGATTTCTGGACCTCGAGCCACCCAGTGTTCAAGCCAGATGCGACAGAGCTGCCAGTGTATCGATCAACATATGACCAAATTAGGAAACTAGTCACTCACTCATCTGTAGTCACAGTCCCACCGACTCCCTTCTTGCCTTTGATCTTATCTTTCTTCTTCGTGACTTCGTCTCGCAGCTTGGGCTGCACCTTCTTCTTCTTCTTCTTCTTCTAGATGTAATGGTGAGCTCCTATGCTTGCATGTTATATAAACCAAACTGACCTCAGCACATTCCTTCTCCAAGTCCTCATCAGCACTATCGGCCTTTGGCTCCTCACCACTGCTGTTCTCATCAGCATCGTCGCCCTCCAAGTCAGCATCCACATCATGGGTGCTGGCTTTCATATCTGACCGTCGCCGAATGTGGTGTTGCCGCTCCTGCACTTGAACCAAGGATTCATTGGCCTCCACCTGCGCCAGATTCACTTTTGCTGCTTCAGCCTCGGCCTCCTTCCTTCGTTTTTCGGCAGCCTTAGCTTCTTTTGCAGCCTTTGTTTCTTCTGCCCTCATCGCCTTGGCATGTTTCCCAATGGGATCGACATTCCATCCACAGCGCTTAGGCAATGGTGGGCGCTGGGGCGGATTGTTATTTTGCCTGGTCTGTGGATCAAAGCATTTTAGTCAAGTTATAATGGCTTCAATGAGAGGCCTCAAACCCTTTTTCTGGCAGTGGGTACGTCCTCTGGATCAGTAAGGTCATGTCCCCTTTTTTTGACCTTCGGTTCATTAGCGAGTGGGGACGCATCAGGGCCATCAGGCTTTTGCGTTTTTTCTTGTAGGGGCTTGTACAAGCTTGTACAAGCTTGTACAAGCCCAAAAAGCCACAAGCTGAAAAGCAAAACCAGCTATGTCCATTTTTTCACAAGTTCAGATTTTCTTTTGCTTACAAGCCCAAAAGATGGCAAGTTTAAACACAAATAGGGAATATGTTTCACACAGTGGCATCAGCAATATGTAAGCCTTCTTAAAGTGAACTTAAACCTGATTTTAAGAAATTTTAAGAGGATTTTGTTTTAAGCAAGGTCCACTTCTTGAAAGTTCTTTAAAACTTGCTTAAAAATGATTTTTTTTTAAGTAGCATCTAAGATGATTTCAGACTGCTTTTAAAGAACATTTACACCCTGCAACTTAAGCAGCTGCCAGGTATTCAAGCAGGTTTAAGAGACTCAAGAGAGCATTTAAGCCATTTTAAATTCA
>QLOZ01003946.1:1096-15753 GCA_003314065.1 Lactarius sp. MG50 | reverse complement strand
GTGTCGCTGTCACGATTGTTGTCACAGTGTTGTTGTGGTTGTGGTGGTGGTGTCACTGTCATGGTCGTCATCGCAGTCGATGTTGTCGTCATCATGATGTTGTCATCATCGTCAGTGATGTGTCGTTGCCATTGTCGTCCCTGACATGTTAGCACTACATAAAAAATAAAAATAAAAACGTACCTGTTGGCACTCTGAGCAGTGTCCATGGCACTGGCAGGTGGGGTTGGTGGCAAGGAGGAGGAGGTGGTGGTGGTGGTAATGGTGACGCAGCTGGTGGTGGTGAGGAGGCGGTGACGTGGCAGGTATGAGGAGGTGGTGGTATTCATGCTTACCTTGCCCTTGTTCTGTTCATTGTTTGCCCCTGTCCCAGGAAAAAGCAGCCACAATTGTGGCAGATGATGTAGATGCCATGGCACGTCAGTGGCAATGCAGGCGGGGCACACCCCAGGCCCTCCTGGGCTTGTTCGCACCCCATGGGTACAACAACACCTGTAAAATAAAGAACAATTAGCTATAACCGGGTCACGTTACTTACTTTACACAAGTGTGTTGGGAACAGTTCAGTAATATTGAACATGTTGACTTGTTCAATTTTTTTTTCATGTTTGTGTGTGTTTATTTGTTCCTACCCACGAAAAAAATTGTCAAGTCCCACTGCTTCAGTTATGTGATTACAGTATGTGCTATTCTCTTTTTCATCATCATCCCCCGTGTTACTAATTACAGCATTTGCCTGTCTTAGGCACAAAGGCAGGGAAGGTAAGTAAGATAGCTAGTGTTTATGTACTTACTATGTGTTCCAGGTGACCAACAACAGCAGGCCCGGGCACATGCAAATGAGGGCGGTGCGAGTGCAAACAGAGGGTGCGCAATGACAACAGCTGCAGTTGCAGCAATGGCAGCGGCAGCAGCAACGGCTGCAACTGCAGCAGCAACAGCAACAGCCCGACCACCCCACAGAGGGGTGTGACTTCCACCCCATGCCACCGCAGCAACACACAATGGGCCCAAGAACCACAGCAACGGCTATGGTGCACCCACATTCCCTTTCTTACACACACTGCCTCATGCACAGCAGCAGCAGTAGCAGCAGCAGGCACTGCACGACCAAGGTAAGAACGCACACGGTGCACGTGAGATCACCAGCGCATGCCCAGTGGCGGTATGCATACCAGCAGCAGCAACAGGCGCTGCACAATGATTAGTGGAGGCAAGAACCCACACAGCGTGCAGGGGGTTGTGAGTGCATGGCCCGGCGCTGGCATGCGCAGCAGCAGCAGGTGCTGCGCAACAACTAGCAGAGGCAAGAATGCACACAGCATGCACAAGATCACGAGCATGTGGCCTGCCAACGGTATGCACAGCAACAGCAGCATGCACATGGCATGCACGCAGTGCACGTATGAGAACTGGGCATAGTGGCAGCCTGAGCCTGGGTTGCCCAGCGTGCCCCCATGTACTTTATTTTCTTTGTAATACCTGTTTAATTTACATACTGTAGCACATAGCACCTAGAGTGTACATGGCGCGTGAGACCACGAGCACGTGGCCCAGCATGTACAGCAACAGCGGCAGCAGAAGCAGGCGCTGCGTGGCGAGTGGCAGAGGTAAGAGCACACAGCCTGGCAGCGGCACGCACAGTGGCAGCAGCTCCAGGTGCTGCACGACAAGCAGCAGAGGCGAGAGTGCACATGGTGCAGAGTGCGTGAGACCACGAGTGAGAGCACACAACAGTGTGGCACGGGTGAGAGCCACGGCACACATGGCACAACATGCGTGAGATCATGAGTGAGAGTGAGAGTGCATGTGGCCTGGCAGCATGCACAGCACACTCACATTGACTTAGCATGTTTGCTGGCACCCATGTTCACCTTTCCCATGCCAATGTCTACTTAGAAACCTTAAATTTTCTGTGCTATTTAAGTGTTCTTAATCTCATCTTAGGACTATATTTCTAAGTCCAACTTAAGTCAGAAACCCACCTTAATGCTCTTAGGTGCCTTAACAGCAAAATAAGACCATTAAGTCAAATTAAGTATTTTCAGATTTACCTGATGTTGATTGTGTAACTTATGCCACCTCCCTTTTGGCTAACAGTTTTATTATTAACACTGCACCTGCAGACAGATCACCATGCTTGATTGTATCAATGGTGGTTTCTTCCTCTTTCTTCACACTCCTGGTTTCCTCCCACCAAATACAGAAAACCATCACATGGTAATCAATGGTTATCTTCCACCACATGAGGTGATGGTGCATGGGACAAATCTTCAAGCCACTCTAGACAACATTGTCCATATATTTGTGCAAGACATCGCCCTACCCCACCTCTGCAATTCACAACAGTATCACCTGGTTTTGGAGCTGCTGGAAGAGGCCACAGAAGTTTTGAAGACGTCCCATGCCTCTAACAATGTGACATTTTCAGTAGCAGGGGCCAGTAGCTCCCACTTTCACTTCCATGATAGCTCTTTCAGCCATGATGACTCATTCACATCGCTTGACCAGGAGATGAACTAGGGTGCAGTTGTATCAGTGCTTGATAAACAGGAGAAAGGAGGCATTCTGGGAACAAGTAAGTTTTCCTCAGGTTCTTATCATTTATGACATCTCTCATGTGGCAGGGAAGGCCCTGTTGAGAAACAGGTACAGCACAGTAAGAGTCCTGGCAGCCATTCCATGCCCCCTTGCAAGGGGGCCAACAGCATGTCTGGGACTGACCAGCAGATGCTGGCAGGCCCTCATAGACCACTGGCAGCTATTGAGATGCAGTATGTCATATTTCAGATTAGATCAGTTCACCACCTCATAGAAAGACCCTCAGTGTTCATGATGATGCTTTCCCTCCCCCAGAACACAGTCTACTGTCTGAGCCATGTGAAGCAGACTCAAAGCCTGGTGCATCACAGCTTTGACACTGCCTCTTGAAGTCATCACCAAGTCTTGACATGGTGACTTCTTCCTCACACTTTGGATCAGGAATAGGGACTGTTACAGATGCAGTCCTCCTCAAACTTGGGCTATTGACTGATCTTTGTCCAAGGGTCCACCTCATGGCTTCAACTGTGCCACCCTCCAAGTGGGTATCCAAATTGCAAGGTTGGGCATATCAGCTCAAGAGACATGAGGCAGTCACACTTGCTGTTGCCCTGAGTGTGAACCTTGGGACAGATGTTAAGGCTTGAGGGGCCTTCTGGCACGACTTGTGTGACTAAGCCTAAGAAGACTGTCAAGAGTGATCATGTGCAAGGTGTGCGAGCACGGGATCTTGAGCAAGATGCTTGCGGTGGTCTCAACGACATGAGGAAATAAGCTAAGATCTTCGGAGTATTGCAGAGTCACGAGGTGCACATGACTTGAGGCAATCTGAGCTAAGTTGTTACAGCCGACTTAGAGGGGCATGGGAGTAAAGCTAGAGTGCCCAACATTGAGGAGGGCAGTGATAAGGGCAAGAGGGCGACTTGAGATAGCAGAGCTCAAGGCACGGGACAGGAGGTGAAGGCAAGGTCAAGTCTCGATTGCGAAACTAAGTCAAGCTTAGGGCTTGACTCTGCGTAAAGTGGACCCCTTATACAGGAGTCCTACAGGGAATCACGTGTCACCTACTACCGAGTCATAATGAAGGTAGTAGAATGTCCAGGAACATTCTGTGCTAAGTATAGTACTTGAACGAGTCAGAATGAGTCAGGATCTAAGTATAGTAGCAGATCGATCTGGGGATCGATCAGCACGAGTCACAAGCCAAGACAATCAGTCAGCGCATTACTGCGCATCAGTCAGCAGTCCATAAGCACGTACAGTAAGCAGTCTATGAGTCACAGTAGAGGGTAAGCATAATATCGTAAGCAGTCCCACTCACTATGGGAAGATGGTCCAGGCAGTCCGCATGGGAGATCGTAACAGTACACCCTCCCCTAAGGGAACAGCTGCCACACTGTTCTAGTTGGAAGTGGCGGGCTTGCTGGTCATGGCACAACCAGTGTCGTTAGCATCGGGGGAGGATTTGGGCTCACAAGGGGTCTTGTGCTGTAGCAGGCGCACCATGCATTGGTGGACAGGAATGGGAGTGGGAGTGGCCAGGGGCACGTGGGGGCGCGGTGGCGTGGCTGGGGTGGTCATGAAGTGGATTCAGTGGGGCATGTGAACTGGGAGGTTCACGACGATGTCGGTCTCGTGGGTGGCCAGGCAGCCACGGAGCCAGTAGGACATGGAAGGGAGGATCGGCCGCTCGAGGATCTGGTTGAGCTTCAGGCCAATGCATGACATAACCATGGCATCGAACAGGCACATCTCTATGACGTGCAGCTCATCTCTGAGCTTGAAATGGCGGCGTACTAGGTCAGCGTCTGTGGCTAACTGGGAAGCAGAATACTTGGCACGACGTGCCGGGGTGGCGAGAAGGTGGTTGTACTCCTGTTCTACCTGGAACTGGAGTTGGCGGATGGTGATGCGGTAACGGTGGACCTCTGTGGTCACACCTGCATCGCAGAGGGCACCTAGAAGATGGTCAACATGGTGATGGTACTGGTGGCTCCCTTCCAGGGCCATGAGGTCCCAATCGTCTACTTCTGGAAGGTGAGCCTCAGGGCAGGGTTTAGCAAAGAGGGGCTCAGCGTAAATGGGGGATGTCGTGGTCAGGTGTCTGAGGATGAGGGGTTCATCAATGCGGGTGAAGTGGGCGTAGTACTGAGCCGGGACTAGTCAATTGTTGTGATCGGGGACAAGGATAATGTTGCGTTCACCTGGATTGTTGACAAGTTGATCCCATCGCAGGAGATAACCAGAGTGGCCGAGTGCGCTGTCCTGCTGACTGTGGCTTGGATCTCTGGTGTCACTGTTGGGGCATGGAGTTGGTCTGGTACTTCTTCCTTGACCAAAGGGGGTGGCAGTGATGTCTGCATAGCTGCGTGTGATCCTGAAGCGAGGGGCAGGGACCGATCCCGGTGGCAGAAACTGGACGGCACAGGCAAGGTCATTGTTGGCAGCTGGTAGTATGGTAGCGATGGTGGCTCCGACAGGTGGCGCTGCACGAAGGCTGGGGTTGGTTGACTGAGGTGGTTGAGGGCATGGGACTGGGGCGGTGTCGGTAAGGATGGAACTGATGCTCAAGATGGGGGAGGGGCTCCAGGTGGCATGGCCATCGCCAATCTGGACAGGGGTGTTACAAACTCCGCAGAAGTTGTCTGAGCTAAGTGGGTGGTCTGAGAGGTCAGGGGTGGAGTGGAGGCTAGGGACATGAGTACTTCGTCGAGAATGCGGTCTACTTCCTCCATGAGCTCTGGTGCTGTTGTCGTCGCTGCTGCTGCTGTCAGTGTCATGGACAGTGAATACTCTGGCAGCGAAGGGGACATCCTTGGAGCTTGACTGGCTGTCATTCTTCGTGGTGGCTGGCAACAGTGGGGATGAGTCCCGGGCATCAGGACCTTCTTGGATGTTGAGTTGCTGGTTTTTCGGCAAGCCATGGGTGGACATAGAGGGAGGAGTAAGCTGGTGGTGGTGTCTGAGGCGAGTGAGGAGTGGGGAGTGAACTGGGAGGTGAGGACTTGAGGGTAATTGAGGCGTGTCTTAAGTAGGCCCTCCTTATCGCGGTGGGGTTATCTTGGTGGAATTGCCAGAGTAACTTCATGGAATTTTTCAGGTTCTTCTGAGGTTCCCATGTATCTTCTGCTGCGGAGTACCCTTTCCATCTGACTCGGTACTGCAATTCTTTGGTTCTTCCATATCGGCGGTATTCTAGGATGGCCTCGACTTCGTACTCTGCTTCTCCATTGATGACATCTGGAGGTGGTTCTGTGAAGTTGGGGCCATGCTCTTTAGTTTCTACATATGGGGTGAGGAGGCTGGCATGGAAGATGTTGTGGACTTGCTGAAGCCTCCACTGTGGGGGAATTGTGACTTGGTAAACTACTGGCGAAATGACTCTGGTGATGGCGAAGGGGCCGTATCGTCGTTGAGCGAGTTTCACACTTGGCTGGGTGATGTGGATATGCTTCCCTTTGAGCCAGACCTTCTGTCCTTGGACAAACGGCTTAAATTGCATGTCTTTCCTTGTGCTGATAAGGGATTGCGCATTCATCATTGCGGTCTGGGCGGCTTGTTGACTTTGATCAATGTGGTCTAGGCATTCTTGGAGTGATGGCATCTTTTTGGATCTTTGTGGTTGATGGGCGTGCGGCACATGGCCCATCAGGAGCTGAAATGGCGCCTGCTTCATGGTGCTGCTGGGCCAGGCATTGTGGACGTATTGAGTGGTGGGTAGGAGAGCAGCCCAGTTGTTCTGCTGGTGGTTAACATAGATATGGAGGTACTGTTCCAGCCACTGGTTGGTGCGTTCAGACTGGCCATCTGTCTGGGGGTGGTAGGTGGTGCTGATGTTCTGTTCTATGCCTAATGTCTTGCATAGTTCATGGGGGAAGTGGGAGGCGAAGTGCATGCCTCTGTCACTGATGATTTTCTGTGGCATGCCGTAGTGTGGGAACACATTCTGGGCATAGAGCGTGGCGATTTCTGGCACGGTCATGGACTCTTGGCAGGGGATGAAGATGGCGGCCTTTGAACAATCGTGATCTGTGACTGTTAGGATGGAGTCGAAGCCATTAGACTGGGGTAGTTTGATGATGAGGTCCAGGGCCACTGTCTCAAATGGCAATGCTGACAGGTCGGCTGTGATAGGGACAAGGGGAGGCTGTGGTTTTGTAGTGTTGGCCTTTGTGGCCTGGCATGTGGCACAGCCTTTGACGTAAGCGAGGACGGTTTCTTTGAGGTTCAGCCACCAGTAGTCTTTGGCAATGAGTAAGCAGGTTTTCAAAATTCTGGGGTGGCCGGCCATTGTTGAATTGTGATAGAGGGAGATCACCCCCCTCCTAAGCTCGTTGTCTGCCATGACAACCAGGTGGTCCTTGTTCCACCAGCCCCCTCTGGGGCGTCGTTTGAGGGGGAAGGTCCTGGCCCAGGTGGCCAGCATGGTCTGGTGGTCGCATTGGGTGGCCAGGGTGTGCTCTTCCAAGTCGACGATGGAGGTGGCATTGGTGAAAAGTTGGTCGGGGAGGGCGACGATGTCTTCATTGTCACTGCTAGCACTGTTGAAGTCTGGGCAGCAGGAGAGGGCGTTGGCTCTATTCGAGGCCCCAGGCTTGTGTATGAGTGTGACATCATAGTCACTGAGGGTGAGGATGTACTGTGCGATCCTCCTATTGATTTTCTGGGGCGTGCAGTAATATTGGAGGTTCTTGTGATCAGTGATGACCACGACTTGGTGCTGAGCGCCCATAAGCAGGTGGCACCAGTGTTCTAGGCCACGCACAATGGCGAGGAACTCCCTATCCCAAATAGGATAGTTGCGTTCCGTGGCGGTGAAGGTCTTGGAATCATAGCCAACTGGTCGGCGG
This sequence comes from Lactarius sp. MG50, assembly GCA_003314065.1. Classification (NCBI taxonomy): domain Eukaryota; kingdom Fungi; phylum Basidiomycota; class Agaricomycetes; order Russulales; family Russulaceae; genus Lactarius; species Lactarius sp. MG50. The sequence continues at coordinate 8,362 of QLOZ01003946.1, read as the reverse complement.
CATCCCTGGGGGTCATACTGGTACAGGATGGCGCCGGTTGTGTTCTGGGAGGTGTTGACCTCCAACTCATAGGGTCGTGCAGGGCTGGGCTGCCAGAGGATTGGATTGTTGGTGACTATTTCAATCAGTTGATCCACAGCAGCAGTACATTTGTCCGTCCAGATGAAGGGTACCCCTTTCTTTAGGAGTGCGGTGAGGGGTTGTGCGATCTCTGCGAACCCAGGGATAAAGGGGCACTGGTACCCTAGAACTCCCAGCATCGATCTAAGCTGTTTGACACTGGTGAGTTTGTGTGGCCACTCCTTGATTCCTCTCAGCTTGCTTGATTCAATGCATAAGGACTCGCCGTCGATGATCAAGCCAAGGTATTCCACCCTTCACTGCTTAAAGATACATTTCTGGGGCTTGAGGAAGAAGGAGTGCTTCTCCATGAGGTCGAGGAGTTCATGCACGATTTTCCTGTGCAGAGCATGGTCTAGGGGGGTCACAATGAGGATGTCGTCCATGTACACGAAGATCATCCTGGGGTACTTGAGTTTCAGCAGGCACAGCAGTCTGTCCATGACACACTGAAAGGTGCTGGGGGCATTACACTGTCCAAAGAGCATGACGTGGGGTTCAAACAGTCCCTGCGGCATCTTGAAGGTGGCTTTCCACTGGTCACCATCCTTGATTCGTACATTGTGGTATCCCCATCGAATATTGAACTTGGTGAACAAGGTGCGCCCTTCCAGGTCTCTTGTGAGGATGTTGATGTCTGGCAGGGGGTAAACGTCCCTAATGGTCCAGCTATTGAGCGTGTGATAGTCCTGGATGGGGCGAAGGGATCCATCCTTCTTTTTGATGAAGAAGAAGGGGGCAGCGTAAGGCGACTTGGAAAGACGTATGTAGTCTTTGTCAAGATGCTCCTTAATCCATGCGTCTGCTGCGGCCATTTCTTTAGGGTTGAGAGGGTAGACCTTGCAATCCAAGGTTGTGGGGGCATCTGGTTTCAGCTTGATAGTGTGGTCATCCTCTCAACTAGGTGGGAAGCGCTGTGCTTCCTTTTCTGAGAACACTCGCCAGTGTCGTGCATACTCTCACAGCATGTTGGCAGCTGTCGGGGCAACTTGCTCTTTATGGGCGCGAATTGCCCATTCTTGTGCTATGTTGGTGTGATTGATTTGGAGGACGAGACTGTCTCCCTCCTCCCATTCCATGGCATGTAGGGTGTGCCCAAGGAGTTGTGCATAGCAAAGCAGCGTCCTGGGCTGATCTGCCGCCTTCCTACTAGTTGCAGCTAAGGTGATGGGTCCTCCTGCTATTGTCTTTTTGGCCCAGTCGATGGCAGGGTTGAATGCGTGGAGCCAGGGGAAGCCTAGGATGGTCTGGTCTCATCTGAGATTGGCGAGATAGAAACGCTGGACCTGCTGCTTCTTCCCTTGTGTGACGAGGAGGTCGCAGTACGTGGTGATGCGTCCACTGTGGTTCTCTGTCCCATCGATGTTGTACAGGAGGTGTGGTTGAGGTAGTAGGCGAGGCATTATCTTAAGTCTTTGGGCAGCCTTTCAATCGATAAAGTTGTCAGTCACGCCGCTGTCCACTAGTGCACTCTCTTCAGCCTTCCCATGAATGTTTGAAAACGTAAACTTGGCATTGATACTATTGCGATTTGAAACATACATGGTACAGATACATGAGGCTTGATTCCAGGCTGATGGATCAAGCCGCTTTAAAAATCCAGATCCTCCTCTATAATTTGATCAAACATATTGGTACAGTTGGTGGCATTCATGGAATGTAACTGGGATATGATATCTGAGGGTGCGATTTGGCTAGCGCTATCTTCTGGGGCGATGGATAGGGTGACCTCGCTTTCGGCTTCCGCCACCCTGGTTCGGGGCGCAGGTCGCTTACATGGCTTCTTTGGGCATTTGAAGGTGCGGTGTCCAACCTCTTTGCAGTAGAAGCACTTGTTCTCTGTGAAGAGCTTTCTCTTCTCCGCCTCGGTTAGTCGCCTCCTGGTTTTGGCTGCATCCACGTCCATGGGAACTGGTACATTGTTTCTGTTGGGCCTGGCAGCTGTGGAGGCTGGTGCTCTGGTCATGGGGCGAGGTCCTTGGGTCCAGGTTTGCAGTGCTGGGGAGGGCCCTAGTTCAGCATCAATCTGAGCTTGTCTGAGGACTTCTTTGCACGCAGCAGTCTTCCACTCATCTAAGGTTGCAGGTATGGTATCCCTGCTGAGTACTTTGAGGGTGACGCCACGTCGGAGTCCTTTCTTGAATAGGTCTAAGGTCCCTCTGTCAGTCAGGGACCATCCTGCTCCAAGCATGTAGTGATCAAAGGATGCTATGAAGCCATCAATGTCATTTCCCTGCATCCTGAGGTCCAGGAGTTTCTTGTATGTGTCCTGGGCTTTGGCTGTGTCTGTGAACGTGTTGGTAAAGGTGGTCTCAAACTCTGTCCAGAGGACTTTGTTGTTTCGGGCTATGGGGTTGACATTTCTGGTGGTTTTCTCTGTGAGCACTCGCTCCTGAGCATCATTCCAGTCATCGATGTGGGGTCCCTTGATGAAGGAGAGCGCAAGGGCGACCCTGTTGTACGGAATGGTGACGTTTTCTGACTGGCTGTTGAGGATTCGGTAGAGTTGGAACTCCCAGAGGAATTTGTCACTTTTATTACAATCTCCTTCGAAAACTGTGGGCTTATTTCCTCCCTTGAGCTCCTGATTTGCTTGGGGTGCTGGGGCTGGTGCTGCCATAGCTGGGGCAGGCGCTGGTAACTGGGGCTGCTGGAGTATTGGTGGCAGCACTGTTGGCTGAGTGGCTGTGTGGGCTATCTGGAGGAGCTGTGGGGTCTCCTGTGTTTCTGGTTGTAGTGGGTGCATTCCTTGGAGGGTGGCAACATTCTGGAGTCCTTGGGCAATGAACTCCTCTAGTGGGGAGATGGTGTGAGGGACTGGTGTGGGTTTGCTTCCTTCATCTGCGCTGTGGAAGGATGGTGAGGCTGTGTTGGGCTGATCGACCTCGATCGGCTCTGGTGATTCTGGTCTGAAGGAACTGTGGCCGAGTCCTGTCTTGTCGGCGTATTCCTTTCCTACTATGGCGCTCCGATGCGTGTAGTAAGTGTTGCATTCGTAGGCGATGAAGTACCAATCGTCATTGATGTACTCAATGGGTCTGTTCTGGATTCTGGATGGAGTTGGCACTTGTATGTGGTAGCACCACCTAGTGTCTTGGTTTCTGCGCCAATGGGCATCTCTGGTGATGTAGTCTGGTAGGTCAGTGGCTTCTCTGGTGGTGACCTGTACTCGGGTGTCTTGACTAAGGTCTAGTCTGATCTCTTCCAGGGTGATGGCGTCTGCATCGCTCTAGGGGAAATCCTGTGGCCTTGAAGAAGGCGTTAATAACAGTCTGGAGTTCCTCAGCGATCTCTTGGATCTGTTCCAGAAGATTGGTGATAACTCTGTGCTGGTGATTTGGTCGACTGGGACAAGTGTAGGGGCAGTCGATGGCATGTAATCTGGTGTCCTCACATGCTTGTGTTAGCTGCTGGGTGAAAAGCCGGATGGCGAGGTCAAGGGTTTCTGTGTCTACTTCCCTGGTGGTGGGGTACCAACGTCGCTCCAGGGTGGGAATTGGAGTTCTAGGAGTTGATATGTGGCTTCAAGCTGATTCGCGTGTTCGCGCCACTTGATGTAGAGGTAGTTGTATACAGTTTGCTTGATCTCAAGTCCTAAGTGACTCGTGTTTCTGGTTGCTTGACAGGTGACTTGGCACACCCAATTGTGTGCAGCAATGGTGGCGTCTAAGGACTGTGCCCAATGATCTAGGTTTGCCTTTTGCTGGTAAAGGACTTCTTGGCGCTGGAGGTATTCTGTATATAGGTGGTGTCGATCGTCCTCCAGGATTTACTTGGAATTGTGGTACAGGCAGTACTGACTGGCACAGAAGTACGAGTGAAGGCTGGCGTGGCGTTCCTGGCGGGTTTCATGCTTCTGGGCTCCTGGGACAAAGGTAACAGTGTCCGGTGAGGCTAGTACCTTGAAGGTGTTACGGTTGGGCAGTCTGGGATATTCTTCCTTTAGGCTAGGGCGTTTGTGGGGGTGCACCATCCACAAGTGGTAGTAGAAGCTTGACTTATGTTAAGGCTTGAGGGGCCTTCTGGCACGACTTGTGCAACTAAGCCTAAGAAGACTGTCAAGAGTGATCACGTGCGAGGTGTGTGAGCATGGGATCTTGAGCGAGACGCTTGCGGCAGTCTCAACAACATGAGGAGATAAGCTAAGATCTTCGGAGTATTGCGGAGTCACGAGGTGCACGTGACTTGAGGCAATCTGAGCTAAGTCGTTACAGCCGACTTAGAGGGGCGTGGGAGTAAAGCTAGAGTGCCTGACGTTGAGGAGGGCAGTGATAAGGGCAAGAGGGTGACTTGAGATAGCAGAGCTCAAGGCATGGGACAGGAGGTGAAGGCAAGGTCAAGTCTCGATTGCGAAACTAAGTCAAGCTTAGGGCTTGACTCTGTGTAAAGTGGACCCCTTATATAGGAGTCCTACAGGGAATCACGTGTCACCTACTACCAAGTCATAACGAAGGTAGTAGAATGTCCAGGAACATTCTGTGCTAAGTATAGTACTTGAACAAGTCAGAATGAGTCAGGATCTAAGTATAGTAGCAGATCAATCTGGGGATCGATCAGCACAAGTCACAAGCCAAGACAATCAGTTAGTGCATTACTGTGCATCAGTCAGCAGTCCATAAGCACGTACAGTAAGCAGTCTATGAGTCACAGTAGAGGGTAAGCATAATATTGTAAGCAGTCCCACTCACTACAGGAAGACAGTCCGGGCAGTCCGCATGGGAGATCGTAACAACAGACTTAAAGATTGAGTGCTGCAAGGTGAGTAAAAGTCACTGCTTTACACTCTTTTGCTACTAACTGGCACCAACTACTTAGAATCACTTCTCTTTCTATGTCTTATACACAATTTTCATACTCTTGTTGCTCTGCACCGCTTACCTCATATTACTTGTTTTTTTCATTTGATCTATTGGTGCTGCATACCTAACTATTATCTCTCACCATGATCTTGTTATCTCTTACTGCAATCTTGTCAACTCTGTGTTCTTGGCATTGTGCATACCATTGAGTTCAAGTGATTTGCCATCACATGTGAAACTCATTTACAAAAATTTATTTTACTGCTCACCCCTCCCCCCACACATGAACCCCTTACACTTCCTATGTGTGCTTTCTTTCTTGTGAAATGTCTACCTTTGCAAGTATATGAGATCACAAACAGAGACAAGGGTCTGTCCCCTATGCTCCTCAGCCCATCCTTAGCAAAGAGGCACACAAAGCAGCAAATGCACATTGACAGGAGTCAAGGGCAGCATATATGGCTAGCATGAATCTGTTAGCCTTGGAGATCAAGCAGAAGATCTCTGATGTAACCATGGAGCACAAGAAATCCTACAATGCAGTGCAAGCTGCCCTAAATCTTGGCTCAGGCCCTTTCAGTAAAGGGAAGCACACTAAGGCTAGTGCCTGGCACACATTCCTTTGGAAGAAAGGGCAGGTTGATCATGAGACAGGGGGTATGGGCTAAACCCTTTATTGAATAGAGCAAGTGCTAACAGTAATCAGGTATGCCTAGCCAAGAAGAATTACCAAAGATCATGGCCATGTGATCTGATGAATATCAAAATCTCACTTCAGAGGAGAAGGAACAGTATGTGAAGGAATTTCAAGACTGGCATGACACTTAACAATTGGGGGAGTGGATAACAGCATGCTCCAAAACAAATGACATGATTGTCACATCAAAGAGAGTTGAGGTTGAGGTGTGGTCCAATTGGCATTGTGTCACTGTCTAGATCTAAGTAATTGAAATAATGATCTAGCTCAAAAATCTCACATTGTGTACTGGTGCTGCCACATTGTGCTTTATTGTCCAAGGCAATCCTGATCATCCAATGAAACCACTGATGTTTGCAACCCAAGGCCTGATGGATTTTGTTCAGATGATCCTAGGATTTGATATCAGTGATTTCCTATCACAACTGGAAGGCTTCTCAACATGTGGAATTAAAGGTAAAGTAATTCCCACTTGTGACTCATCTTTGAATATCAATCACATTGTATTCAGGTGCTGTGAATACCCATACAGCTAATATCACATGTTTGCAGCAGGCAGTCAGTACTATGATTACCATGAATCTTCATATGTGCCACCCCAAGCTTTATCTTATCAAATTGTATCTACAATTTGCAATTTCCAGAACAAATCACTGGCAAGAATGATATCTGGATGAAATGGGGCTCTGGCTACTGGACTAAGATTGTCCAGCCCCATTGTGTGATCATACAGTCCTGGCCCCCACAAATTGCCTTCACTTGTCTCACCAAGTCATGCAGCAGCCTTGGTGACCTCCACATTTTGCTCCAGGCATGGATAGAGAACACCATGTACTGGGCCAAACTCACTGACAGCAAGTTTGTCAAAGAGGAGCACAATTAGGCCAATCAGATCTGGGCTGGGACTCTGCCAGCTGACAAGCCATGCAAGACCCATAGCAACAAAGGTAAGAAATGCATATGGGCCATGAGGCAATCTATTGTCAGTGCCCCCATCATTGAAGACAAGGATGAAGAGGACAAGGATGATGATGATGATGATGCAAATGAGGATATCCACATGGCAAAATGAAGAAGGATTGATGGCGCTGATGGCACAGGAACAGGCATGGGCTCAAGGATTTCACCTGATGGTTGTAGCAGCACATTGGGCCCCAATATACAAGGTATGTGGTTATCCAAAAAACTAGGGCGTGACACGGGTGACCCCCAGGTGGGATTTCCCGAAACTGCACCCGCACCCGTCAACACCGCACCCGAACGGTTACGGGTGCGGTTAAACCGTAAAAGTTCATGGTTTTTTTTTTAACCGCGGTTTGGCTGCGGTTTTTCGTGGTGTTCTGAAACCGCGGTGTGGTTGGTTGAAGGAATTATATTTAAAAAAAAAATGGCCATAAGGGCACGCAAGGGGAACTACAATATAGATAAAAATTAGATATGATCCCTCCCCAACCTTGCGATCTGCGGGCGCGCAGGCGGGTGTGCGTGCGTCGTGCGGGCGTGCGGGAGTCACGTGGGCGTCGTGCAAGCATGCAAGGGTCGTGCGGGCGTGCGGGAGTCGTGCGGGAGTCGTGCAGGTGTGCGGGCATCGTGCGGGCATCGTGCGGGCGTCGTGCGGGCGTGCGGGAGTCGTGTGGGCATGCAAGCGTC
>QLOZ01003941.1:0-62225 GCA_003314065.1 Lactarius sp. MG50 | reverse complement strand
AACACACGACGATGGGACCTTTGAGTCCCATCCGATGCTCAACGTTACGAGCCGTGCTTGGCTCCCCCACAAAACGCTATGCTCGATCATTTCACCTCACCGCGACTCGCCGCCTCCCCTCTCCAACCCTCGTAGCTCGCGCAATCGCCGCGCCCTCTGTCGGCGATTTCGTCCCGAAGGATGGAGAACGCGTCCTCAATTCTCCCTCCGAACTTGCGCGCCGATTATCAGCCAAGGTCCTCCCCAAGCTCCCGCGTGCCGACGTTCGCAAAGTGGTCATGGTTGGCTCCGGCGGCCTCTCGATCGGCCAGGCTGGCGAGTTCGATTACTCTGGTTCTCAGGCGATGAAGGCCCTGCGTGAAGAGGGCATCGACGCCGTCCTTATCAACCCGAACATCGCAACGTGGCAGACCAGCCACCAGCTGGCCTCTGAGGTGTACTTCCTCCCAATCTCCGTCGACTACGTTGCATACGTACTCGAAAAGGAACGGCCCGACGGTATCTTGCTTACGTTTGGCGGTCAGAGCGCGCTCAATGTTGGCATCGAGCTCGATCGCATGGGCGTGTTGGAGCGGTTGGGTGTTCAGGTTCTTGGTACGCCCATACGCACCCTGGAAGTCTCCGAGGACAGAGACCTATTCGTCCAGGCTCTCAAGGGTGATTGCTTGTATCCCTCTCATCCCTCGCTTTTGCGCACTAATGCAGCTACTGTCAGAGATCAACATCCCGGTAGCACAATCCACGGCAGTGTCTTCCGTCAATGCGGCACTCGCCGCCGCAGAAAAAATCGGGTATCCCGTCATTATGCGCTCGGCTTTTACTCTCGGAGGTCTCGGTTCTGGTTTTGCTAACGACCCTGAAGAAATGCGGGATCTTGCTGCGCGTGGCCTCTCGCTCTCACCACAGGTGCTCGTCGAGCGAAGTATGAAGGGTTGGAAGGAGGTCGAGTACGAAGTAGTCCGCGATGGCGCTGATGTGCGTACATCGTTTCCTTTCATCTGAGCAGCCAGGTTACCTCATGTTTAGAACACGATCATATGCTGTAACATGGAGAACTTCGACCCGCTCGGCACGCACACTGGAGATTCGATTGTTGTCGCACCCTCGCAGACATTGACTGACGATGAATATCATATGTTGCGTAGTGCTGCCCTCGATGTATGGTGCCAGGCAATTCCGGCATCACCCACGTTGATTGCATACGACAGGTCATTCGACACCTCGGTGTCGTCGGCGAGTGTAACATTCAATACGCCTTGAACCCCAATGCCCGGGAGTATTGTGTGATTGAGGTCAATGCCCGGCACGTATTCCGTCTGCCCTTATCCGAACGTTCTCTGATACATTTCTTCAGCTTGAGCCGCTCCAGTGCGCTGGCTTCTAAGGCTACCGGTTATCCGCTCGCATACACGGCTGCAAAGCTCGCACTTGGCTATACTCTCCCAGAACTTCCCAATGCCGTCACGAAGACTACGACCGCGTGCTTCGAGCCTTCCCTCGACTATATTGTTACGAAGATCCCTAAATGGGACCTCGCCAAGTTCTCGTCTCAAGTTAACCGCCAAGTCGGTTCGTCGATGAAGTCTGTTGGTGAAGTCATGGCCATTGGTCGCACGTTTGAGGAGAGTCTTATGAAGGCCGTACGCATGGTTGACCCGCGCTGGGTTGGGTTTGAAGTTTTTGGCAAGAGGATGGACAGGGAAAAACTTGATAGCGCGCTCCAAAAGCCGACAGACTTGAGATTGTTTGCTATTGCACAGGCGATGTACCTCGAGGACTATACAGTCGATCGCATTCACGACCTCACCAAGATTGACAAGGTGAGGGTTTCCACGGTCCTACATGAACACGTGTCCTGATCAAATTCGCAGTGGTTTTTGTACAAGCTTGAGAATATTGTTGAAACACATCGTGCCTTGACCGCTGCCGGCAGTGTACAAGCTATCGATGTACAGCTCATGACACGTGCTAAACAAATGGGTTTTGCAGACGTGCACATTGCCTCTCTGGTCAACTCGGATGAAGCGACAGTCCGTGCGCATCGCAAGTCTCTCGGCGTCATTCCCTTCGTCAAGCGCATCGACACACTTGCTGCCGAGTTTCCTGCCTACACGAACTACCTCTATACGACATACAATGCCTCGGAACACGATGTCGAATTTGACGAACATGGAACAATGGTACTTGGTAGCGGTGTTTACCGCATAGGCAGCAGTGTCGAGTTCGATTGGTGCGCGGTAACATGCGCGAGGAGTCTACGTGATCAAGGCGTGCGCACTATAATGGTCAACTATAACCCTGAGACTGTTTCGACAGACTTCGATGAAGCTGATAGACTGTACTTCGAGGAGCTTGGATGGGAACGGGTAATGGACATCTTTGAATTGGAAGGCGCGAAAGGCGTTGTTGTCAGTGTCGGAGGTACGCTCTTCATTTGTCACAAAGACCCCCTATCAACGATAGGCTACTAGGTCAATTACCGCAGAATATCGCGTTGCGCCTTAAAGAGAGTGGCGTTAAGGTGCTTGGGACGGACCCGGAGAATATCGATATGGCTGAGGACCGCCACAAGTTCTCGTCTGTCCTCGACAAAATCGGCGTTGATCAGCCTGAGTGGACCGAAGTCACGACTGTTGAGGCCGCCAAAGCCTTCGCCCAACGCGTTGGGTACGTTCCTGGGGCCTGTACTTGACCCGCCCTGTGGGCTCTAAAGTTATCCACCCAGATACCCCGTTCTCATTCGCCCATCGTACGTCCTTTCAGGCGCTGCGATGAACGTTGTCCACGAAGAGTCGGTGCTTGAGTACAATCTCTCCGCTGCCGCATCAGTCTCTCCTTTGCACCCTGTCGTCGTGACCAAATTCATCGATGCCGCTCAGGAGATCGACGTGGACGCGGTTGCGCACAAAGGTCGGCTCCTCGTGCACGCAGTATCGGAGCACGTGGAGAATGCTGGTGTCCATTCGGGCGATGCGACGCTCGTCCTTCCTCCTTTCTCCCTTCCCGATTCCGACATGGCGCGCCTCAAGGAAATTGCCCAGAAGGTGGCGGCTGGCTTCGACATCTCTGGCCCGTTCAATATGCAGGTCATCCGCAAGGCTGGTGCGGAAGGTGAAGATGCACAGCTCAGGGTAATCGAGTGCAACTTGCGCGCATCGCGCTCGTTCCCCTTCGTGAGCAAAGTACTGGGCCACAATTTCATCGACACGGCGGCGGCAGCCATCACGGGGGTAAACGTCCCGGAGCCAGTTGATCTTATGGCGCAGGCGCGGGATTATACGTCCGTCAAAGTTGCACAGTTTTCGTGGACGCGGTTGGGCGGCGCGGACCCCTTCCTTGGTGTCGGTGCGTTACGCTGGCAATCTCCGCGGCCACAATAATTTCATACTAAGTACATCTCCAGAGATGGCCAGCACCGGCGAGGTGGCGTCGTTTGGCCGCGACATACACGAAGCTTACTGGGCGTCCCTGCTCAGCACAACCGGTTTCAGGGTCCCCCGCGAAAAGTCGGGCGTCTTGATAGGCGGAGACGTCGGGACGCCGGAAATGCGCACCATCGCGACGACGCTCTCCAATCTGGGCTTTCGGCTGTTCTGCTCCTCGCAGGCGGTCGAAGAGTTCCTCAACCACCTGCCGTACGTCTCGGCAAAACGCATCTTCTTCCCGACGAAGGACAAGCGCAAGCTCCGCGAGGTATTCGACGAGTTCGATATCCAGTGCGTCATCAACCTCGCGCGCGGTCGCGGCACGTCGGTGACGGACGAGGACTACGTCGCACGACGGTACGTATTGCAAACAACAGCGGCCCCGCGGTTGTGTCGTATCGTCCGCGCGTTTGGAAGCTGATTTGGTGGTTTTAATACAGGAACGCCGTTGACTTTGGACTGCCGCTGTTGAACAACCCGCGAACGGCTCAGCTCTTTGTCGACAGTCTCGCAAAAAAGATACCCCAGGGCGGTCTGAAGAATTACATCGAGGGCCGGATCCCCTCTGAGGTCAAGTCCTGGCGGGAGTTTATAGGTGTCCGTGGCTAAGGGCATGCTGGTTTCTCTTACTATAACCCCACAGGCAAAGAAAAGGGGCCATCGGTGTTCCATCGACCCACACAATTCGCAATCTTGTATGATTACACATGTCTATACAAATTCACCGCTTTTAAACTTCGCTCTCGTCCCCATCAATTCAAGGAAGCAGATCTTCAGGCGTACAGAGCTGCTCAGTGGCGAGATCTACCGCTCCCACGAGTCCATGTCGTCTGTCAAGCCAATCTGTAGATGAATTGTTGGTGCGGTCAACTGCGAACTGCTGCACCAATGCGGGATCCAACGTTCTTTCGATGGCGTCGGCGACGATACGCCCAACCACCGGTAAAAACTGTGATAGCGGGTTCAGGGAACAGATCGTAGAAATGCGTGACACCGCGCTTACCTTGTAGGCATGACCACTCCCCGACGTCGCCAAAAGCAGGCCAGAGTCGGACGGATAATATCCTATCACCCAATGACTATCGGGAGAGTCTGTGTACCTGCAAACGAGGAGCTCGAGGTTAAGCCCTACAGGAGATGGGAGGCTCGGGAGTGTGATAATTTACCAGCACAGCCGAGTGGCGGTGAAGGGCTTCTCTGCAAGCTCGGGATAGACGGTGCGAAGGGCACTGCGGAGACGCTTCAAGGATGACACTGGTACTCGAAGGCCATCCTCGCCGTGAGAGGAGACCGTGCGGGGTGTCGACACAGGTTTCTCAGTGTCCCCGGGAGCATGGTACACCACCCCGGAATCGTGAAAGGCAAACTTGATGATGTTATCGTCCGTAGGCTGCACACAAGAACAGAAACAGAGTTTGTAGGGTATTTCAGCCTGGGAGCGGTCGAGAGAACTCACCGGAAATATATAGAAGCCGGTGTGAAAGTTGAGCAGGACGGGGACATCCCTGTAGCGCGCCGCCTCTTCTTCGGTGAGCTGAATGTGGGCGAGGGTCTGACTGGTAGCGACTGTGAGCGAACTTGGCCGACAATTTTTTTATTATTACTTTCACACTCTTCTCACCCAGTGGACAGGCACATCTCACTAAGCTCCAGCTCGCGGAATGTGGACGCGGTCCACGACCCAGAGGCAATTACTACCAGGCATGCGCTCATGCAGGACCCGTCGGCAAGCGTTACGCCAGAAGTTCTTCCATTCTCCCGTACGAGACCCGTGACGGTCTTACCGCCAACGACTTTGCACCCCAATGCGATCACGCGTGTCATCAGCTTCTCGACGCCCCGAGCGGCAAGGGCCCAGCCAGAGTCAAAGTTGAAGTACCCAGAGGTGCGCTCGAGCGAGGTGCCGGTCTCGACGTTGGCCGGAAACACGCTGCGGACGGCATCTCCAGAGTCGAGTTTGGCTGTGCGAACGCCGAGAGCAACGTCGTTGGCGTATGCTTTCACCGCGTAGGGTTGGTCGTCCGCAGAACCCAAGACGAGAACTCCGCATCTAAGGGCGAGGCGTCAGTGACAAGGTATGTCCCGTGAGATAGGCGGAGAAGGACGGCATTTACTCTCTATAGGCATCGCCCCATTCGTCGGTCTTCTTCCATTCTTGGATAGCATCCTGAGCAAGCTGCGCGTAAAACATGCTGGAAGAGGATGTGCGCACGACTTTAAAAGCAGGCCGAACGGCGTGTTCGACATGATTTGGGAGAGAAGAGAGGACCAGTTGGCTCACCCTTGTTCAGGTCATTACTTGCCGCATCGGGGGCTGGTAGTTTCTCCGATCGATCAAGAACAGTGACGTCCGTGAAACCCCTCCGAAGGAGGTGATACGCCGTAGATAAGCCAAAACAGCCCGCACCAACTATGATAACACGCCCGTCCTTAGACACGACCATGAGAGGCGGAAGGGTAGTAGGGGGTGTCCCAAGATCTAAACTCGAAGCTTGAAGAGTTTTCAACCAAGCGTAGGGCTCCTCTAGCCTGAGGTTGGATGTGGCCGTGGACGTAAATAAGATCAATAAGGATAGTGTGAGTACTTCCGAGTAGAACAGTGATAACTCTGATAATTCTGTTTTACCCGCGGCAAAGGGTCAATACCGCATTAACGTAGCGGTCAACGTCAATGTCACTACTTCAATCCAGCCTGAGGACTGAGATTGTCACGGTGCCAGTCCGAGTCAGATAAGACTCGGATATGGTTCATTCGTAATCGACAACATCACGTGAGCCATGCGTGACAAAATGAGAGCACACACCAAATCGCTATCACAACTTACAGGAACGAATCAAATGCAAAAAGGACTCCGTTAAGCCGTCAGGAATAGCAAACCTGAGGCCGTGATGGAGCCGTTTTTTAAAAATCTGAGTGTAGAATCGAGTTAATAGACAATCAGTGTTCTATCAAGCCAGTTGATTAGTAATTTGAGTGCGACAGGTCCTATTACTAGTACTAATACACTTCTGACTAAGGGTCCTAAGTCGCATCAGAGCTCCCACTTATACAGACGTTATGAGGTCAGCTCTTGTAAGCTTGTTTGGTGCAATGATGAAACTGTCTAATTAGTCATGTGAGTAGGTTGAGGGTTCAAATCTCGTTTTGATAAATTTATTGTTGAGCACCGCCTTTCGTTCCGGGGGAGCATTGCCGGAATGGACAATGAGCGCCTCCAGGGGCTCACCTGACTGTGACCCGAGTGGAAATGAGTTGTGAATGGTAAACGCAATGGGAGAACAGGAAACCTTATTGGTCTGGGTGAGTGCGGAGTCGGGCGCGAGCCTGGAGGTGGGAGTGCGCTTCATGATCCAGGCCATCATTATCGAACACAGCGGAACACGGGCACCCGCCGGGACGATGAGATTTCCCTCGCTTTCGCCGTTCTCTGTTGCGATTTCTAAGGGTCCAGCTGACCATGGCCGGAAAGCCGCATCGCCAGTGCGCTCAGCCACGGAAGCGATAAAATGGTAATGTGCAATCCTTAGAATCAAGTCCCGGGAACAAGATACTGTAAACAGCACTTTCCAGGGTTTCCACAGGTCAAAGGGTCCATTCCGGCTCGGATGTATATCTCCGGATCAAACAGCGCCTCGTCAATGACTTCAGAATCAATGGCACATTTACACGTTCAAGTCAAGCGAATCCACGCGGGTGGCCGCCACAAGCGATCACCGAATGCGAGTCGGAAAAATGTTACTGTACTGCATTACCATACCAGGAAATTCGCAATTCTAAGTAATTTGTGGACAATTTCCGTCATGAGACATGCGAGTGAAAAAGTTGGCAAGTAAAATACAACAGAAGTGCTATCAAGAGACTTAACCATGTGAAACCGAAACCTCACTTGCCCACTTGTTGATACGGGATGAAAACTCCTCTTCAGCAACCTGACGACGCTCACGGGCCCTCTTAGTGTTGGCGCAAAAGAATAACATCCAGTCATGTTCGTCCCAGTTGGTTGACCCATCAACAGCTTCTACGATCACCCTTCCCATGCCTGAATCATCTTCATGGCCAACACCACATTTTTGGGCGTGGCCTCTTCCCCTTTTACTGCTACCTGCAGTATCAGGTGCGCATTCATGTTTTTGAATTGTTACACTTCGGTCATGAACAGTAGTAGAAGGTCCACTAGGACCGGGTGCGACTGGAGCTTGAGGACAGGGAATATTGCTGCGACCAGAGAGAAGGCGTTGATGTTGACCCCAGCGCTTGACAGCAGCAGCGCCATAGCTATAATGAAGTAAAAGATCTGAAGGTTTAGGCAAATTGGTACCTGTCTTGAATGCCGCATCCCTTCCATGCAAAGCAAATGCTGATTCTATAAGGGCACGGCGTGGACCATCTTCAAGGAGGTGAAGAGTATAGCGTGCACCAGCAGGATAATTGACTTCATCCACAAGATTTCGTTCAGATCTCATGGGCATATCTTCAATACTGAGTACATGATTAGGTGTCTGCAAAAAGGACAAAGTCAATGTTGTGCAATATTGGTTGTAGACAATACCACCTTCAGAACGGCATACTCCTGCGAGTCGAAGGATGAATGTATGAAATTAACGACTGACATCCCATTGCGGATGTCATTCACAGAATTGAGATCTGACACATCTTCGCCGTAAGTAAGGCGGCTCGCCACTATCAGCTGGAACCACTGAGAGACGTAAGTGCGTTGATGTTCATATGACAATATATGATGTAAGCTCGCCTCGTCTGGACGTGTGAACGGAATGATGTCCATTGCTTGGTATCGCGGATGACATGTGAATACACAGCATGCATCACGCTCTGCAAGATCTGCACAAAATTCCTGTCGCAAAGTAGATGTCCCAGAATGCGAAGATAGTCCAGATGCAACGGTGCTTCGCGGGTTGATGACAGCAGGGTCAATTGCGTGTCTGAGCGGATCATCTTCATGGGTAGTTAGAAAGGAACAATGTAGGTGTCGATGAAAAGGGAAAGACCTTCTAAACGTCCGCTAGGACAATAGCAGTAAACACCTCGGTCCTCGAGGGGGCCTTCATTTCCAATGTCAGGTTCTGAGCGCGGAGAATCCATGGCAATCTGGCCATCAACACCCAGGATACACCAGCCAAGGTACCGTAGATACTTTCTTGGACGTTGGCACAATATAGGGGGGATAGAAGTAGGGATGTCGAGATAAAAGGAGTCTAAACAATCCAAGTTAGCGGGCCTATAGAGAATTAAACATATTTTCCCTTGTTCGGGTGCCTGTAGTTGGTTGTGTGCCATCGGGGTTGGTGAGAAGTGGAAATAGTGGCGGTCATGGACCACCCCGTCCTAAATAGTACTGTACGGATAATTCCAAGCGACGGTCCGGCGTGCGAATGATGGGCAGCCATGCTTGCAGCAAGGTAATCAGAAGTAGAGTCACACAACAACTCAGCCCCAGGCCCCTCGGGCCAAGGCTGGAGACTCATCAAATGGGCCTGGTGCGACGTACCCGGGCAGTCCAAGCGTCTAACGCGCCTCTTCAACGCCTGCATCACGGCGGGCTACCACCCGAAAGACTGGCGCGAGGCCACAGTAGCAGTAATCCCCAAACCCTGTCGCGCGGACTACTCCCTGCCAAAGAACTACAGGCCCATCGCCCTGTTAGAGTGCATGGGTAAGCTCCTAGAGAAGGCACTAGCCAGGCGCATCTACTACGACCTCAGCACGTACAACCTGGTCCCAACGAACCAGTTTGGCGCGAGAGACTCCAGCTCCACCCTGGACGCGGGCCTCGTCCTCCTACACGACGCCCAACTCGCCCTGGCACAACGGATGCGCTGCGGAGCCCTCCTCTTTGACATCAAAGGGTTTTTCGACAACATCAACCACACCAGGCTGGTAAGAGTCTTCGAGAAGCTGGGCTTCCCCGCGCCGCTTGTCAGATGGCTACGATCCTTCCTTACCAACCGACGCATCCGCCTACGCTTTAACGGGCTCACAGTGGACCCACTCTCCCTACTAGTGGGCACCCCCCAAGGCTCGCCCATCTCGCCGGTACTCTCCATCATCTACACTTCCCCCCTCCTGCACGCCATGAAGCGCTGGGCTGGCTCCTCGTTGCTGATGTACGTCGACGACGGCCTCATCTTCGCGGCCGCCGACACCTGGTCACAAACGGCTGAGCACCTCCGAGAAGGCTACCGGGAATGCGTCAACTGGCTCACCAGAGCCGGCCTTAGCGCTGAACCCGACAAAACAGAACTCCTGTTCTTTAGGCAGCGCCGCGACACGGATATCGGCCCCCAGCACCTCTACCTTTTCAACCCGGTGATCTCCTCTTACTACCGGGTCGAGGCATCTCAACACATCAGGTACCTAGGTTACTTTTTCAGCGCGGACCTCTCCTGGGACCGGCACGTCCAAATCATGTGCAACCGAGCCAGAGCCTCGCTCAAGTCGCTGCAAATCCTAGGCAACTCAGTCAAAGGCCTCGACTTCGCCTCATGGAGACTAGCGTATAACGCGGTCTGCCTACCGGTGCTAACTTACGGTCTAGCCCTCTGGGCATCCAAAGGCCTTAAGAAACACTTCAAACAGTTGGAAACGGTACAAAACCAAGCCGTTCGACTCATCTCTGGTTCCTTCCGCACAGCGCCCCTGGAACCTTTGCACCAAATGCTGGCAATCCTCCCAATCAAAGTACGTGCCCAGCTGCTCCTCCTGAACGTCGCGCTGCGTTACTGCAGGCTTCCACGGGAGTCGCAACTTCTCAAACGGTTAGAACAAACGTGGGTGGGCTGGACCACAGTCACCGAAACCGACCTCCCCCTCCCAGTGCCGGTGACGTGGCGATCAAACTTCACCACTACGCTGATCGGAATCGCGCGCAGGTTCATCCCGGAGACTACCCTGAGGCCAAGGCCTCACGCCGTCCCACCCTGGAGCCTCCCCAAATGGGGCGACCGCCTACAGTTCGACCCCGCCACGTGCAAGGGCGACACCCGCCGCGCCCTCGCTGAGGAAATCCGAACCCTTGCAGGATCGGCAAGCACACTACTTATCTTTGCCACAGACGGAGCCGCTATGCGGGAAGAAACCAACATAATCACCCAGTGGCACGCAACGTCAGCAGTAGCATACCATCAAGGACCAGAGGTCCGCCACAGCGAGAGACTAGTCGGCACCGAGACAGCCGGGAACCTCATCGCGGCGCGGGCCATCGAATCCGCAGCGGCGCTAGCTCAGCTCATCCTAGTTGAGTGGCAAGCCAACGGAAAAGACCTCCCCGAACACCTAGTCATCATGACAAACAATGCAGGCTCTATCAGCCGAATAGCCAAATTTGGCCCACATCCTACGTAACCGGTCTCCATCGCCTTTAAAGACGTCGCTGACTGTTTACTCTCCTCCTTCCCCAGACTGAAAATTACGATCCGGTGGGCCCCAGCCTCATGCCAACACCCAGGCTTTACACGAGGGCATGCCCTAGCAAAGCACCTCGCGGCGCTTCCCCCCCCCCAAATTTCACCAGTACAACCTCCATTGATGCGGTCCGCGCAGCAGCACGGCAGACGGCCATCTCAACCTGGGCCGAGAACTGGCACGCCTCTGAGCGCTCCTCCCATGCCTACACCGAGGTCCTCAGAGGACCCCCCGACGGCAGACTCAGCCAAGGCCTTAGAGCAGTCGCCAAGGCCAAGCCAAACAAAAAACCGACCAGACAAGCTGAGTCAACTCTATTTCGTTTTATGACCGGTCACGCATTCACCGGCAAATACTCCCAACGCTTCCACGCAGAGCGCGCTATTTCCTCTGCATGCGAATGCGGTTTCGACCCACAGACGGTCAACCATGTAGTGTTTGACTGTCCTCGCTACAACGCGGCGCGCTCGGCCACCCCGCGCTTCGATTTCGACGACCGAACCGGTCGCCCGATCAAGCGGCTGTGCGAAGTGCTTCAGAGTGCAGAACGCACAAACGCGCTGCTCCGTTTCCTAGAAGTCACCAAGGCCTGCTTCAGGCCCCGCCCTCTAAGGGACCCAGGATAAACCTGGAACCTCCCCACCTTTTTCCACCTTTCTGAGCGCGAGTCGCTGCGAGGGCTAGGTTTAAATCTGCCCGGTTCTCGTTGTTTACAAACCTCCCTCTTACCGTCTCCCTTTTGCACCATACGCTAGACCACCCTAGCCATCAGTAGCCCACCCCGTCTCTAGTCCAAAACCGGCCCGACCCGGGACCGCGTCTTTACCATTGTGTATGTTGCGGAAGTCATCATTGGCGCCACGGGCGCATCCCGCACTGCCTCCGCCACCCTCATCCGCCTCATCACCGGCCACGCCTTCATTGGCTCATACTCTGCCCGCCTTCACCCCCGAAAGCCCACACACTGCCCAGAATGCGGCACCAATCCCCAGACGGTTGCCCACGTCATCCAACACTGCCCCCGCTTCACCCGTGCCAGGGCTGCCCACCTCACCCCGATAGCCCCCGACTTGTCTCTCTCCACTCTCTTCGGCACAAAAGAAGGAGGCAAAGCCCTAATCAGCTTCCTAGAAGCTACAAAAGCATGTTTCAAACCTCACGACTTCCCGTTCAACCCCGGCTAGTCCCCTCCCCCCGTCGTCCCCGCCCCTACCGCTCCCCAGTACCAATAACCCTTACGTCACACTACCGTACAACCGCGCTCCGTAGTCCCACCCCGTAGTCACCTTAACATTCTCATGTACTTCTTTACACGAGAGACCGCAGCTTGTCGCCAGTCTCACGCGGTATATAAACTGGATTCAAAAAAAAAAAAGAAAAAAGTAGAGTCACGTGCAATCGGGCTCTGTGACGCGGCCCGCCACGCGTCTGAGACTTTCATTCATTCACAAATCTATCCGCGACCATGTCCTCCGCCGCCACGACATCCAAGCCAGAAGATGCCCCAAAGCCAGCTGAATCTCCCAAAGAGGGGGAGCAAGTCCCCCATCTTGGTGTGCTGGAGGAGGACGATGAATTTGAGGAGTTTCCTGTCCAAGGTGAGCGCGTCCCTTGCCCTTACTGATCACGGCCTAGCACCTTTCGGACGCTTGCTGAACCGTCGCTCCTCGGGCTCAGATTGGGACGACTCCCAAACGGATTTGGCCCACCTCGGAGGCGTGGCCCCCGGAGCGGCGAAGTCAGAAGGTGACAAGCTTTGGGAGGATAATTGGGACGATGATGACATTGAGGAAGAATTCAGCGTGCAGCTGAGGTATGAATGGCTGCCAGTCGTCGCCTTGTTCCAACGCTAATTGCTCTCTTTTGTTTTTTCCACATAGAAACGAACTGCAAAAGGCGGGAAAAGGTGCCGTGCCCATGCAACATTGAAGCCTTACTCTTTGTATCAAATTAAATTTACATACGTCTTTTTACTCCCTCCGCTGTTGAGCTCGGCCGCGCAATATCACCGGAAACGGGTGCGAGTTGCATTGAGAGTCTAACACTGGCCAGTCGTCCATACGAACCAGTTCCTCTCCGCGTGTCTCGAGCGCATAATATATATCATACATCCAGAAATACTGGAACAACTACAGCCCATCAGACAAAAGCAGGCGCTAGCTGAAGCACTTTGTAACATCTGTGGTACTCGTAAACATCGTGTCTGTCGGCTGAATATTTCATCGAGCCATAGTATCTGCGGTGATAAGTTCTTCTGACTTTTTATCCCTGGGGACAATAGAACATGGAAACGAGTGGGGACGACTAAAAACATGGTCAGCCTCACTCTTTCCTTCCAGTAACAACCCACAAATCACCTTATCACGCCGCCTGTATATGTGTAGCTAACTGGGCCATCCTTGCCATCGGAACATTTTTCAATGTTGAAAACTGAGAGTAAAGATGCCACTGTAATAAACAAGGTTGTGTCGACAAAGTGTCTTCCGGGGCAGATACGCCTTCCATATCCGAATGCAGATGTCAACACTGGATCGTCGCGCAAGGTTCCATCTGGGTTGAGGAAACGCTCCGGTTTGAAAACGTCAGGCTCTGGATACATGGCCGGGTCATGCAAGATTGCCCTTTAGAAAACATAATCTACATATGTCAACCGCAAAGATCGAAAAAATAGCGTACCACGTATTTCCAATTACCACCGCGCCTGCTTCGATAAGCAGCTGGAACTGCCGTTAAGTGCCACAAGATGACACACCTCTCGGTATGAAGAAACCTTCGTAGACATCATCTTTCGTAGTCGAGTGAGGGATAGCTGTAGGTGATGGTAGTTAGATACTTCAGACTAGTTATAACTGGTCATGCGTACCTATAGGCGCAACAGGCATCCACCGCAGGGCTTCCTTGCACACGGCATCAATGAAGGGTAATCTAGGACGATCCTCGAATGTCGGAAGTCGCTCCCGTCCCGTGACCGAGTCAAGTTCTGCCTGTGCTTTGCTCTGTATGTCGGGACGAAGTAAAACTCCGACGAAAAAAGACATGATAACGGTCGCGGTCTAGACAAGAAAGGTCCAATCATATATGTATATGAATGGCTTTGGACATTTTCTCGCAGACGTACGGTGTCAGCCCCGGCTATGAAAGGTGGTTTCAATCAAGTGGCATCACTGCGACAATTACTGACCCGCATACATGGAACCCAAAGCATTGGCGATCGTTTTCTCCGCCTCCTCACGTTCGCTTCCACTCAGCTTCTCCGCCTCTTGCATGTTCTCGAGGGCCAGCGAGGGCCGTGCAGTGCCGTTCAGCTGAAGGAGTTGATGGACTTCCAGCATACCCGGGTGCAAGTTGCATTGATACTTACCATGCTTTCTCTGACGAACCGAATCGGCTCGTTCACGACCTCTTGTCCTAAATCACGTCCGACACGTGCAAGTGGCTTGTAGCTAAACCATGGTAACCATTCGGGGATGTGCCGCACTAAAGGAGACCTTTGTAAGGAGGAAAGATACGCTGTGTGGATACGGGGAAAACAAACAAAAAGGGATCGCATTTACGAGCAAATCACGCGGGGTAGTCGTCTCCGCTGACATCCGGATTAACTGTTTGGAGACGGCAATCTTCCTGTCATCATGTCCTTGGACTTCATAGCCATACGTCATGGCTAGTATTATCTCGCCCTGGAAGCTAATAATTCGAGAAATCATCGGATGAAGTAGTACGATTGCAGAAGGAATATCGCTGACAGCTCGACGTGGGCTTCCCACTGATGCGGGCTTGCCAATAGCCGGGTGAGGAATAGACGTGTCTTCATCTGTTGCATTGGACGATATGCTGCAACGGGTCCAGGGCGAAGTCCACGATCAATGAGCCTGCGTGACAGGCGCCAGGACTCGCCATATCTCGCTACGGGCAAAGACCACCCCCAATCCGTCCTGAAGCACATCAGTTGAAAGACAGCTATGCCCTGACCGAAGTACACACATTTCATAGAATGGAGTCACAGGGCGATCAGAGTAGATGTCTCCACGTCTCTCGAGCAGATCTTTGATGGCCTTGTGAGAGCTTAATACAACGAAGACCTTGCCAAAAATGTGGAGGGATAAGATGTCCCCTGCCATTGCCACTTGTCATCGTAGAAATAAGCCATACCAGGGAGGAAGCCATACCATGTTTCTTCGAGAATTGAGTAAACGCGAGCCAGAGGAACTCCTTTGGTATATCGAAAAGGTTTCCAACGATGGGCAAGGGTCGTGGGCCAGGAGGATAAGGTATTCCTCTGCGCCTCTGGTAGTCACGGAAAGCTCGGAGGGCAGCAAGAAACGAGAGAAGGGCGAACAGATGGAGGACGAACATTGGGGAAATTGTGGTTGTGGTCAGATACGCCCTTATGGACGCTTTAGTAAATTTACTGCCCCGCCGATTACAGGTGGCAGGGAAGTTGATGAGCTCTGTCGATGTGATTTACGCCGCACCGGATAAGGGTGTCTGGCGGCTTTTCACACCAGCTGAAGGTGAGTTGCTTTCCCAGGACTTTGAGAGGCAGTAGTACTGTGCCCAGGCTATAAAATGTCCGCCTAGACACGCTAGAATAGTCGTCATCATCCTAACCCGCCAACTTCCTCGGCCTTTGACTCGGAGGGCAGTTACAGTTACAGTTACACTAAGTTAGGTCTGCCGCCAGTCAGAAGTAGAGTCACGTGCAATCGATCCGTGTGACGCGGCCCGGCGGCCCGCTACGCGTCCGAGATTTTCACAAATCTATCCGCGACCATGTCCTCCGTCGCCGTGACATCCAAGCCAGAAGACGCCCCTAAGCCAGCTGAAGAGGGGGGGCAAGTTCCCCATCTTGGCGTGCTGTAGGAGGGCGATGAATTTGAGGAGTTTCCTGTCCAAGGTGAGCGCGTCCCTTGCCCTTACTGATCACGACCCAGCACCTTTTGAACGCTGCCTGAATGGTCGCTCCTCGGGGGCGTGGCCCCTGGAGCGGCGAAGTCAGAGGGTGACAAGCTTTTGGAGGATAATTTGGACGGTGATGACATTGAGGAAGAGTTCAACGTACAGATGAGATATGAATAGTTGCCAGTCGTTGCCATGCTCCAATGCTGATTTTTCTCCCTTGTTTTTTTCCGCATAGAAACGAACTGCAAACGTCGGGAAAAGGTGCCGTGCCTATGCAACATTGAAGCCTTCTCATTTTGTATTAAATTAAATCTACATACGTCTTTTTACTCTCTGCGCTGTTGAGCTCGGCCGCGCAATATCACCAGAAACGGGTGCGAGGTTGCGTTGAGAGTCTAACTTAGAGTTATCACGTTCATTTCAATAATACAGGTCCAGTATGTAGAATACCAAGTAACGAGTTGGATTGCAACCACTGCAAAGCACCCACTATATAGACTCAGTTCGAAGGAGACACCATATCCAGTCGTCATGTCATCAAGAAGTTCATCCTAATCCTCATTCAGCCCCCCCAACAGTCACCTTGGTGTCAATGTTCTTTTCAGTGACTGACGCCTCCGACCATGTGTCGCCTTCCTCAACGAAGCCCATCTTCGAAGTGTCATAACCGTTGGCTTCGAGATATTCACGGAATACTCTGTCCTCCTCTATCAAACAGTCTTTCGATAGAGGTCGGATGAAGAACAGGGTAATCAATGCGCTGAGGACTGCAAGGCCGCTACCGACCCAGAATGGCCCAGTGTTGCCACGGTTAGAAGATGCGCCACCGAAGTCTGCGGACTGTATCAACAGCACGTCCCCGACGAAGATCATGTCACTTACCGTCGATGATCACAGGGAATGCTACAGAGAGGTTCGATTTGTCAGGACCGAAGATAGATGAAGATTATGTAGTGACGTACACCAAGTGCCTGCGAAAGCGCCAACCTTGCCGATGGCGGCTGCGAGACCGTAGAACTGGCCACGCACGGCGGTGGGTCCCGACTTGGCCGCGAGGAGGCCAAGGCAGTTACCGGGACCAAGCTCGCCAAAGCTCAGGAAAATACCATAAATCACAGCAAAGGCTGCGATATGTTTCTTCAGTTGAACGTAGAGACCGCTCATGATGAAGCCAACAATTGCTTGGAGTACCAGACCAAGGATCTTTTACAAAGGACGTCACGTTGAAGTCAGCCTATAGACCACTAAAGGGAAGCGCACCATGGTGTTCTTGGGGCCAACATAGTCAACCACAAACGCACCGCCAATGGTCCCGGGCATGTAGAACAAACTGCCGAGAAGTCAATTACCGGCGGTATGAAATGACCCGTTTTGGCTTACTTGATTACGGTCGCCCAGCCAAACACAACACTCAAGGAGGTGTTGCTACCGGTAATGCTGTGGCAATAATTAGATCTGCCATTTTGTCAAGGGACACGAAGACATACGTATCTACGATCGTCGACGAGTAGATGCCGAACTGTATAACTGAAGTTAGCAGGTGATGGTACGAGTAGAGTAATGCCGTCCGAGTCAACAAACGTACAGGATACCTGGGAGCCGTACAATTAGTTTTCATGTCTTTGAACGCGAAACAACGGGTATACGCACGTGATGAAATCATAGATGAACCATGTAATCGAGATGGCCGCAAGACTGACCCAGTAACGCTTGATCACAAGCCAATATGGAATCCGTGTGTCGCGCATCGAGCTCTTTTTGTAATGTGTCGGATTCTGCATGTTCAGCCGCCAAGCGAGGACGGCCAAGGCGGGAATGACCCCCAGCCCAAGGGACAGGCGCCAGACAGCGCGCAAGTGGTTATCACCAAATCTAGGAGTTTCAAAAAGGGGGTGAGAAAAGTGGCCCTCGAGGTGACTGGGGGAAGCGCCCACATCCAAAATAGAACCAGCGGCACAAAAGAGGAGATAACGAAACCCAAATCGATCATCGCATCTGGGGAAATAACGTAAGTACCGGGGATTGGTGGCGCCGGTGGCGTTCTCTCTCACTCGTGGCGAGGGCAAACCATCGATGCTGGGCGTTCTTTGCAATTCCTTCTTCCTCTGACTGCTCTGAGGCGGCGACTGATCCACAGGGATATTCTGCGCCGACGCCGATACCGAGGAGGAAACTACATTTCATCGTTGAATCACCCGTAATGAGAGCAGCGATATCAGCAGGACTCACCGACATGCGCTGAGCATGGAAAGGAGACCGCCGGGACTATGGTGAGCACCAGCTGATGCAGCTGAGAGTCCGGAAAACAAGGCGACAATTCCAGTGGCAGCCATCTAACAGGGGAGAAGTCCTAGCTCAGCGGCGCGTCACTTACTAGAGGGGTACTGTAGTGCGCACCATCCCAAACTTGCGGCCAATCTTGTCGGAGATATAACCGAAGATCAGCATACCAACAATAGTGCCCGCAAAGGTCACACTGGTCAATGTTTTGCTGTAGTTGTGGCGTTTGATAGCATCAGGATAAAGGATTTTCAGAACTAAAGATATGTGGTATGTCAGGCGGGGGCCAACTTGAAGCTTTCAACGACGGTGTTTGCTAAAGAGTAGCTTACTGGTATTGACTTCACGGAACAGTTAATAGTTAGAGACGACCCGGAGGTGGATAGTCACGTACCATTTCCAATGACACCGTTGGCATAGCCGTCAGAGAAAAGGGCGGTGCCCGCGCTACAAACGTAGAGGTCAGCAAGCTGTGGGACTAGCAATAGGTAGTTCGACGATACGCGAAGACCATGGAAACCTTGGAAAGTTGGACCATGGCTAATAATCAGTAGAATCCGTGGAAGAGAGACTCAAACTGTTTGCGGGGAAAGAGCGCGACGAAGCGACAGATGTACAAATCGCGAGAAGCATCAGGCTTTATTGGTCTGTGAGCATGTGAGTGGCTAGGCACCATCTGAGTGAAAAAGACCCAGGGAATATCACTTCTTCTGATTCCTCGAATCGGCTCCAAATTGCTGCCGGCGTAGTATGATTGTCGAGGTCGGCGCATGCGTCCGTTCTTGGCATTCATTGGCTCCTCGATGTCAGTGTCGGCAAACACGTGGGTTAAAAACCCGCGTGTAGCGTCTCATGAACGGATCTGGCACCTCGCACACTGCCTCACTTCGGCCTCTCTATTGGCGCCATGTCCCGTACCGAATTATGACGTTTGGTGCCTCACACCGGCTTTGAGAACTGTGTCGTATTTATTTGGGTGCCCGCGTCCATGTGCTTTGACGCTTTCCTGGCCGGAAAAACCGAAGAGATGACCAGGTTCGAGCGCCTAGATACGTACTTACCTGGAATAGACAGACCTAAAGTAGCATCATAGACGTAGGTATTTTCCCTTTCGTAAGGTGACGTAACGAACAACTCAAATGTCCCGTCAGTGAGACTAAATGGTGTGTTTCACTAGACATGGATGGACGGTGATTGCGCTCTTGGGCTCTCGTCTTCGGAAACGACTCGGAGTACTAGTAGCTGTAGTACCACAGTGCCATACACTAGACACTAGCATAAGCGTATGCGGTCCATGTGCTACCCAACTCGTTCCACGTGAATGAGGTCATCGTACTGTTTCCAGCTCGTGGTGGTCAAATCATTTAGACGCTTGACTCATCGAGGAGCGCAGTCGGATAACAAGCCGGTCCAGAGTCGAGATCTTCCAATCGAACGAAGTCAGCCAGAATTAGCCAGATCACCGTTTCCGGGTTGTCAATCACCCCGGCAGATTTGCGTCTCGAAAGTCATAGTGTACACTGCAGGCATAATTTACGAGCTGCTCGAGGGATTAGGCGGAGAGGTGCGTAGATGCCCATTGTCGCAATCACTTTATCAGCCACCGCGTACTAGTATGTCCTTTTGTCCCTTGTTTTTTGGGGCTCGTGATTCTTTCTTCAAGTTCCCCTCATTTAACCACCGGAGTCACGGTCATGGCTCCACTCATTTAAACATTACTATGTAAGGG
Source organism: Lactarius sp. MG50 (assembly GCA_003314065.1). NCBI lineage: Eukaryota > Fungi > Basidiomycota > Agaricomycetes > Russulales > Russulaceae > Lactarius > Lactarius sp. MG50. The sequence continues at coordinate 42,472 of QLOZ01003941.1, read as the reverse complement.
CAGAACCTAGCGTCCAACCACCATTTCGTGACCCTAGACATACACCTTGGGATTAATTCCTTCTGGCCAACAACGTACACCACTAGCATGACACTGACCTCTACTATGAAACATCGTCGACTTCAACCCACCTGCACACGTGGTCCCCGCCGGGTGTTTGTGCCCGTTCCCTTGGTGGACAGGCTAAAGGATTCGGCCTCCGGACCCTAATAGTCGTCAATCCACCGCCAATTCCTGCAGAGAAGGCGAGGGGCACCAACGCCGCACAATACTCGACCTCCTCTGGACAAACTCCGCAGCCAATCGCGAGGATGCGTTCCACAGCTTCGAAATCAACACCAGTAGGTTTGAACCATGCTGGCCTCTGGATCACTTATCAAACATCCATGACTCCGTGATCGAGCTCCTACCGCCATTCTCGCAGTACATCTTCGGACGGGGATTCCGAGTCGTCGAGGACAGCACGTACATCTATCTCGTTTGGGCACTACCACCGCCTTCGAAAAACTTTAAGCAGTTTTCCCCGAGAGGAACCATCTAGTGGGATGATGCCTATGACCAAGCGGCGGTCAACACGCAAAACGCACGCGGCCCTCCCGCCCACAAGATGGTACACAAGGCCTCAAACACGAAGTACGGGCAGCCAAAGACGCTGGGTCAACAAGCTCCTCTAGGCGATAGCGAAATGGAGACTGGGCAGATGCATACGCCTCATGCTCGCCCTTGCTATTGCGTATGGACTCACTGATGACCACGAACGTATGGGCACTGCCCTACGGGGACACCTCAACACCCACCCACTGCCAATCTCGGACGTCCAGAGACCAATCAGCAACAAGTCACCGCGGGACTTCGGGCCATAACTACAACTAATTAAGCGGACCTTCGCCGCTGACTCCAATCACTGTATGACGCCTACCTTCGACAGGGACACCACCCCAAAGACTGGAAGACGGCCACCATCGCCGTGGTTCCCCAACATAACAAGGACGACTATAGTGTCCCCAAAAATGATCGATCCATCACCCTAATTGTTAGAGAAAGTTGTTGCTAAACGCATCATCCACGACATAGGTGCATTCGTTCTCATCTTCTCCACGATAGATGCGAAGCTCTGCCTCACTCATGACACCAACCACGCCCACCGGTCAGCCCCCGTCCGCTCTCTTGGCTTCCCACCTGAGATATGCGGATAGGTCTCCTTGTTCCTGAGAGACCGATCGGTCTGCCTCTGATTCAACAGGTTCACCTCACATCAACCCAGAAGTGAGCACATCCCAGGGCACCCCCATTTCCCCTGTCCATTACCTACGCGTCCTCCTTCCTCCACAAGGCAAAACTACGGAACGACGCCACCTTCATATACATAAACGTAATATCTTTCCCTATACGCCTTACTATCCCGGTCCTATTATACCGACTGCCACGACCAGAACCACTAGGCCGGTCTAACGATCGAAACGGAGAAGACCTCGGTCTTATGGTTCATGTGGGCCCGGCCATCCATGGTCCAGCCAATCGGTAGTATCGGTAGTACACCTTCATGACTTTGCCCGCATCACATGCTGCGTTGCTACCGCATCTGACTATGTCCGATATCTCGGACTTCACTTCGACCACAGAGTTTCCTGGGACAAACATTTCTCAATTTTGATGACACGGATGAACGGTACTGTCAAATCTGATCATTTGCTCAAAGGATGGGGTATTCGTTCGACGCAATCAGGGGCTCAACGGTTTGGACAAGTCAAGCATGCTCGACGCCGTCTATTTCGTTCTCAGATCACCAACACCACTTCGGTGGGTCTAATGTAATCTCTGCTGTCTACTTTTTCTTTCTCAGATGCGTGCACAGAACCATCTACAAATTCAGCCGGGCTGGCGTCATGAACACCTTCGTCAGTGTCGTCGTCAGCTAACCCCGACCACGACAAGAGCTCTGCCGGCCTCGAGAACTGCATTCAGATCCCCCTCACGTGCCACAAGTCGCAGTAACACACCATCGGGACATTCTTTCTGCTCGTCGAGTTCAACACCAGAAGGTGCACTCAGGGCTCGTGGGGATAGGGAGGCTGCTACATGCATGGGGCGGACAGAGGGTTTGGGAGTTCATCTAGGAGAAGAGGCGGACATTACGGCTAACACGACGGAGGACACATAAAAGGGTGACAGATACTGTATAGAGAGCTCAAAGATTCAACTGTCATTTGCAAGCTCCGAGAGAAGGGGATGTAGAAAATAGGTTGATTGCGTAGGCCAACTGAAAGAGTTGACTGGCAAGCAGCAGCAGCAGCTTTTGGTTTGACAGAAGTTTAATAATCACATCTCTTGCGAGGTTGGAACCATCGGCAAGGGTAGTAGCAACGAGGGGTAGTATAATGACGGATGATTTGCCTTCTCGCGCATATTTAGCTGAAGCGATATACCAATTTGAGGAATCATCTCCCGGGTGCGGTGACGGTTAGCTGGAGTGGAGAAGATATTGGCTTCAATCTGTCACGGCGTCCACGCAGACATTTTCGTACACTCAAATTTCGATGCAAGAGGTGTTGACGTGTGTGTTCCCATCTCTGCGACTGTTTTTTTTCACTCCGGCCATGTTCTTAACTAGCCTATAAGTAGAGGGGCCATTTTTCACACTTTTTGGGTGACAAGAGGATGTCCCTCAATAGTAGGTAATCCTAATACACCTCGATCTTCGCTCACATTGGTTAAGTACGGTCATTCTAATCGAATCCAAGTTTGTACTATACTGTAGTTGCAATGCAATGTTAAGATGACGCGTCCAGCATTGCCTCCGAGTCCTCGCTTAACGGACGGGCGTCTAAAACTTGTCCAAGGTGTGTCCTGCCATAGCCCATCCCCTTCCGTCGCAGCTCTATCAGCTCTTTCAACTGTTGTATCCTACTCTTCTTGAACGGCGAGACCCCTCCGGTGCGGTACTCGGGTGGCACAAAGCCATCTACTTCACTGTATTCCGCGCCTGGATGTGCCATGATTAGAGCAAGTAGTACGCATACTGACTTGTAATCTTCTCTAGTGTCAAAGTAGAGCTGGCCTGCGAAGACATTCAACTCCGTTCGGGCGTGCAGGGGCATTGACCACATTTGTATTGGTGACTCTGGGATGGAATAGAACGTGAGGCGAGAGAAGCTGCGCATAGAGGCAGTGACCCGTGGTGCGTATACATGTAGCCGGACAAGCTTTCTCTCGCGGATGGTAGGAAGCAGTCCGTTCGCTTCATGCGGACTGATCACTATGATGGTGCGTTCCTTCCCTGATCCGCTTGATAAGATCCAGTTGACGGGGCGAAGGTAGTCTGTTAAGTACATGCCATTTGAATTCTCCGTAGTGATTGCGAAATCTTCAGTGGCAAGCGGAGAAGGAGACCATTCCACACTCGAAGCCAACTCCTCGCTGATGCCAGTAGGATAGAAAAGCGGGTGGATATGTGTGGAAGAGCTCGGAATTTTCCCGGTTTCAACGAAGGTGCGGATATCCTCGTGAATGACATGCCGAGCCGGCCGGACCTTTGGAGGGCGCTCTACTTGACGCTCCTGCTCGACCTCGTGGTCCACTTCACGCTCCTGCTCCTCTGCCCTCCTGACATCTGTCACCTGCACCACCCCAAGCCCCTCCATCCGCTCATATAACTCGGGGATGCTCTTGATGTCAGGCGTTACTCCGTTGCCCTGAGTGGGATGGTACATTTCCTCCAACGTCCGTGACTCAGGCTGTACCCAGGCGTTTCTCAAGGTGTCTACATCCGCGGTTTTTTCGTAGTCTTTCGATGCCGTGAATCGCCTGTGGTGGTCGACGCCTTGCTGTGCCCAGAGGGGGAGGTGGTGACGAATGTCTTCACAAGTCTCAAGCATGGCCCAGCGAAGGATGTCTAGCACCTGGATGCAGGCCTCAGGCGGTCCTCTGCTTGGCATATGGCTGCGGATGCGGCACTCGACTTCTCCTGGTGCAAAGAACATCACTGATTGTCCCTTCCCCAGCTGACGCATTCGCATACACCCTGCGTCTAGGTCAGCTTTTATCCCTTCAATCAGTCGATATGTTTACCTTGTACCAGCCTATCCTTAGTAACTTTCGGTCCGAGAGTAACAGCAGCGCGTGTTTTTTGGAGAAGCTTGAGATCTGTTCCCCTAGTATGGGCGTCGTCAAGATACACCACGCATTTCTCCAGCTGCCTGTTAAAGGGAGATGAAATGAATGGTTCGATTGTTCCATCCTGGGTGAGCACAGTGAGATCATCCCGGTCGTTGAAAAAGACAGCTGCCGAGACATCGGATCGCTTAGACAGCCAGCATCGTGCTAGCTCCTCGTTCTGAAGCTCTAGCATCTGGGCTCCTACGTCCAACAGTACACGAATTTCAGGATCTTGATTGACGAGACGTTGCAAGAATGCAGTCGCTAGCTCTCGTTTGCCATTGGTGTCTGCGGTACACTCATAGTGATTGTTTTCTGGCTGAAGAAGATACTTCAACACGAGGGCGTTCGTGCTGAGCTGAGAGACCGGGTCCTTCTGGGTTATCGATGTGGGCAAGAGATACCGATTGTCATTAGTTCCACTGAAGCCGGTAATGACATTCGCCTTGTCCTCCACGAGGTCCCAAGCCGAGGTGGAAAGTTTGGATTTAAACTCCTTTGCTGCCCGGGGGAAAACTACATGTGAGAGATAGAAATCCACCACTCTTTTATTCTTTGAGAACAATGGCACCAGTTTTTTGTCAGTTTGAGTGTCGTCTTCTGTATTTACGCCACTAAGCTGGTGTAGTTCTTTAGGAATCTTATTTTTTTCAAGCTCCACCCAGTCATCGTATTCCATTTCGGGATTGTCTAGTTTGGCCAAAAAATCGAAGCACAGGAGCACTTGGTCCTTCTTTAAGCCGTCATAGTAATAACTGAGACAGGTTAACGCGATGGCAACGTCTGGGTGACCAAACTCTGCTCTCAAGCTCGGCACATCCTGCATCCACCATACAGTAAGTGATCTTGACCAGATGACAGGACAGCTCACCTTGGCGCGATATGGGACAGCTAGGAGTGTCCTGTCGGGATCTAGACCATAATCCACTCTCCAACGGCGTTCCTTCAGTACATGGCTGAGAATTCCCTCCCCTTCGACCAGGAGGCCGCGGAGTAAGAGAATTCCACTCCACAGGCTCGTTCCATGACAACGCTCTTGGACCAACTCACGGTCTTCGTCTGAAACAATTGCCTGAGTTATGAAGCGGTGGGCAGCAGCCTGGATTGATACTGGGAGAACAGCTAGTGGAAGGGTGGATAGCCTGCCAGTTAGCGCGTCGTCAGTGATTAGTGCAGATATTTCTTGAGAGACATCGCGATTGAGGATGCGCATAATAGGAAATCCCTTCTGGGCCTCATCCAGTTCGAACATCTTCGGATATGTGGCACGTAACTGGTCTGCGTGAACATGTAGCCAGCTGAATACTTGTTGTGTTGTCGCCCAGCGATTGGGATGATCTTCAACAGGCATTTGTTCCCCTACTGTATAGACCAATTGATACCGCACGTGAAGTATCTCATCGCTCTCGTCAAGCACATCGCGCGATACTTTAGCCAGCCAGTCTTGCAGATCCTTGAGTTCTCCAGCGATGGAAGATTTCTTTCGGTCGCCATGCGTAGTTAGGAGGGTTTCGATACACATGAGTTTCTGTGAAAGTATGTGTTCTGGCTGGATGACCAAAACGCCACCATCGTCGACACATCGCCTATGAAGAGTGTCGATGGTCCTAACCAGGGAGGCATCTATGCGGAGACTACGAGTGAACGGAATATAGAAAATAGGTCGATTGGCCAGGCCAGAAAGTCGGCTAACGAGCAGCGAGAACATCTGACCTGAGAGGGGCTTGAGAGTCACAACTCTCACGAGGTTTGATCCGTCTGCAAGTTTCGAAGCGACAAGGGGCACAATTACAGATGATTTTCCTTCACCCATATTAAGTTGTAGGGATATACTTTTATTGGAGCAGGGGGAAATCATTTGGTGCGCGACAGTCAGTTGGACTGGACGAGCCCGCATGTTTGCTTCAATCTGTTTGCAGTGGACATTTGAGCACATTTTGGGTATCACGTAGAGTGGGTCATGCACAAACCTGAATCAAAAGCCAATCGGGAGAAGGGTCGGCTGAAAGGTCTGACTGAATAATGGTCTCAACTTCGCGAAGAAGTTCCTGGTGCCGTCCTCCTAACGACAGTCCAAGGAGGCGTTGAGACTGCTGATATCCGAGGAAGGCAATTGCATAGCGTATAATCGCTTGTCTCCACTGATCAGATAGCTTCTGGACGTGATCTCTGGCCAGCTGCCGCAGTACGGATTTGGGAGTTATTCGAGGCCAGAGTCCGGCAATTTTAATGACTTCCTCTACACTCCGACTTTGGGATGGTGCAAGGGCTACCGAAATCCTGGCAAACGTGTCTTCTTTTATGCGAGAACACTCATCACGGTAGTGGTACAGGAAATAGAGCGAGGGCTCAGGAATGGCGCATTGTGTGAGCCGCGAGGAAGTTTGTTCCTTCAGTTCATGGTGACTGTTGTCTAAGTCATTTCCATAGCGCCGCAGCAACAAGTCATCGGAACGTCGGAACTCTTGAATGAGACTAGCTAGGTCATCCAGACCAACAGGTTGCGGACTGCCTTCGGGTGCCGTTGTGAAAGGGACGGTTCGATCTGGCACATGAAATGAGGGAACACCGTGGCTCGACATTTGTGGGACATCATTTGTACGGGATACCAACACGTCACCAAGTGAGTAAGATATCGCTGTTGGGGTACTGGCGGGGGGGGAGGGGTGTGTGAAAACATACGGCACGGCGGGGGGCATTACAACGTTTCCATAGTTATGACGTTGCAGGATGAGTTGCAATTGTAGTATATGTTCCCGAAGTTCGATATTCCGGGAGATCGACTGCAGGTAGTCCGAGACGCTTCGCTCGCAATCAGGTTTATTGAACCACCCCTCTTGAATGGTCAAGTGTAAGTTGCAATTCGGCCACTGATCCATTATTGACTGTGCTGCCGTTGAGGATTTTTCATTTATAGTTCTGTAGTATTTGTCCTCCCTCGAGGTCTGATTTCGTTCAAATCGTGCAGGGGTCTGATGTATGGGGCTTGCGGAACCACGTATCAAGTCGTGAAGATGCGTGAGATCAGGAGAGAGGTCATCTGAAAGGTCGTAGTGAGTTTGTACAGGTGGCTTGAGATGTTGAAAGGCTCCGTCCGTGGCAAAGATCAGGAAGAGAGGGACTAATTTCGCATACTCAGATTGGCTGTAGCTTGCCGCAGAAAGGCTGAAGGCTAACTTGAACCTCGTCCTTGAGCCTTCAGGGTCATCCATCGCTGCTTCCCGACAAAGATCGTAAATCGCAAGCCAATCTCGTTTGGCATCAAAGTCAAGCCAATATTGGCTGTACTGCAGTGAGACATCGCCACTGGCAGGGCCAAGTGAGCGCCATGAATACAGTTTATCCCAAAGCCTCAGATATCCGCTGTCCAGAGAAGGCTGGGCGTTCCGTATAGACAATGACGTTTGGTAGGCCGCATATGCGGCGATCCCGCCAGTAGGGACATCCCTTGACTTGTACTCGACGTCGTCTGGAGATGACGGCCGCTCCGAAATCCGCAATTCCTGTGGATAGTACATCTTGTTACGATGCGCCGCCCGGTTCAATAGCAATACATCCCGATCTGAGATGTGAAAAACACTAGGTAGATCATACAGGTCCTCCAATGCACGCGCATGCTCGAGAAGGGAGCATACGGTCGGATAAAAGTCGTCGTGTTGTGACAGCGCTGGGAGGTCGTTCCAATTCACCGTCACCATCGTTTGTAAATGGGGCGGATAGTAAACCCTGTCCGTTGATAGGTTACTAATCAATCCTAGGAGCTCTGCGTTGTGGGTGTCTAATCTTTGAAATGAGCGGCAAGCTGCACTTCGTAATATATAGAAGGCCTCTTCAGTTCCCGTGTGCCCGAGGAGAGGATCAGGAAGACAGTGACTGGTCAGGGCATGCAAATAGCATTTGTACAGTTTGCTGTCCAAGCTCGCATTACTGGTGAGGCACCCAAGGTCGGTGTCGACCGTATATTCATGCCAACGAACACGCTTCCTGGCGTAGGTGTTTATGGAAACGCTAGTGAAGTCTCCGTCCCTTCTGAAGGAAATATCTCCTTGTGGGATGATAACCCGCCGCGGCAGAAGAGACTCCCCGAGACTGCCACCACTAGGGCATAAGACCAGTCTATTCTTCAAGCCGAACATCGTTCCACATGACTGGTTCTTGTCAACGACATAGCCAGGCATGCCTCGACATTCGAGCTCCGAGTTTTTGTTGACAAAGAAGGAGAGATGCAACCGGGGAAGGGAAGCTTCTAACGCCTGACCTGTGAGCGCAACAATAATATGTTCTGGTGGTTCTAGTGACGAGAGCAAGTTGGAAACCATATCAAAAGTGCTTGAGCGAACGTCGACGAGCTCTACGGGGAAGTCATCCTGATTAAGCTTCTGATGCATGACATGGGGTGAACCGGGCTTGCGAGTGTAGAGCCGCCAATTCGAATGATCGGGTGTCCATGGAGACCCAACCGGACGGAATTCAACCTCACCGGTGCCCAGATTGAGCCAGTGGATATAACCATCGATAAAACGTCTTGGAAAGTCGCCAATCAATGTGGGCCGTGGAATGAGCTGTAAGAGTTGGGAGTCTCCTTGGCGGCGTGCTTGCAAGATGACGTCTCCGTTGTTCCGTGAGAATAGGATCTTTAGCTGTATTCAATTCACCGCTGCTAGGCGCTAAGGAGAATAGTGCCTTACCCGATGCATAAACACAGTTGATCGAGTCATAAATTCCATCCCGGGGACATCACGGGGAGCGGGAACTACATCAAGAATTCTCTGCAATGGCATGAGAATAATAACAGAATAAAACAATCATGACGCTCACCGTCCCGAGGACACTCGTATATGTGGGGTGTTCCGTTATCTCTCTGGGGAGCCTTCCTAGCGGCGTTCCATCAACGAGTAGTTGGCCGGTTAACAGGTTATAGTGGACCTCGTTCCCTCCTTCCGCAGTGCACGAGATCCATCGAGAATTAGGCGCAGGGAGTATACGCCAGCTTGAGGAGCTTTGCCGCTGGAATCCTTCCCACAAGCGTTCAAGGGCACGGTCGTAACCCAATGGATTTGACCAGACGCCCTGAAGGAAAAAGGGTTCAAGAAAATGAATCGAACGATGATAGCGACTAATTTGCCGGGTGAGAAAAACAGAACTGTCATCGGCAAGCGATGATGGTGGAATATTGTCATGGACAATTACTGCGCAGTGTATAGCGATAGCGAAGTCCTCGTCCGTGGAAAGGATATTCTGAATATGCCCTGAACCAACATCGAAAGTAGAGAAGCAAGTTGCCGCGAGCGCGCATAGTCTGTGACGCAACTCGGTGCGCGACTTCTCATGCTCGTCCCGTGTAGTTTCCAGGTTTGAGCTTAGCTGACCAACCCACTTATACGTTACATTCCGAGCCTCCCGCAGCAGTGCATACGCTCTTGTACAAATATCGGGGTGCCATGTAGCGGCTAAAAGGCGACTGATTACTAGGACTAGAGAATAGTTGAGCTCACGACAGAACAGAACAATATCTTACATACCAATAGTCTTGACAGTAACCTCCTCTAGCCAATTAGCTTCTATCTTCCTAAGACGGGATTCTAGTTCACGTAGGAGCGTCCTTCCAAACTCGGGATGGCCGAGGTCTTCATGCCACTCACGTACGCCGTCCGAGAGCGGTCCAAGTTGCAAGGCCGCTTGGGTGATTAGCGTATGTACCTCTTCACGACGAAAAGTGAGAGAAGACGAGGCTATTTCCCTTGCAATGTTGAGCCATTGCAAGAGCGCGCCGCTACGCAACCCAGAAAATGCTATGCACTCATGTAGGCTCAACTCAATCGGGCAGTCGGCTTGACGGGAGATGACGCCGTTCGAAGTGTGCTGAGTCCCAGATACAGAGAAATGAAGAGGAGCATATGGACCTGACGTGGGTATGGGAGGCGTGCAATGTTTTATGGCACTAGACCCGGAGAAACGCCCTTCCGCCCAGACTTTGCGAGTACGGTCGAACAGCTTGCATGAAAGACCATTATTGACTAAGACCGAGGATTCGTCCGTGGGTATCCGAACATTTTTGTAATGAGATTGATCGGCGAAAGACTTTGTGGTCGAAGCAATAGTGATTCGATGATATGAACGACGTACAGCCCACCGTCTTAGGCCAGAGAAGGCATCTAAAAGAATCAAGGGATGATCTTGTGTGTCCGGGGCCTCGGGCATACCGATATCATAGAGAATCATCCAGCTCATTTCTCTCCAAGCTGAAAACGCGCGGGGCGGAGTGAGTTCGAAGACCACCATCTGTGCTTCCAGGGTATCCGAAGGGAGAGGCCACTCATGAACCCCTATCGTCAGATCACCCCGGCGGCGGTCCAAGATACACCTAGGGCATTGCGTGTAGCCAACGTGGTTTCCCCGCCAGTCCAGAAGGTGGCCCTTTATCCGGGCCTCTCTGGTAAGCGACTCCCATTCCTCATTCGTGTTTCTCAGTTCTTCGCGTTTTCCCTCCCGTTCACGTTGAGCATGCTCATTGATCTTGTCATAAAGACGTTGTAATTCGAGAGACGTTCGGAAATACTGTATGGCGAATGACGACTCAAAGGCCCCATCTGAGAAAACAGACGTGGTGTTTGAGGCCTCACTGTACCGCCGGCATAGGTACTCTTCGATGCGTAAAGCACGTTGCATGGAGCCCAAGCGATGAAGGAGTAGAGGATGGAGAAAGTCCCTGGGTATTTCAGGTGAATAGAGCTTTATCAAAGGACATTGCCGGATAGCCAATACATCTAACGCCTTCCAGAGATCCATGACGGTCAGGATCATGATCGAATTATCTTCAGCGTTTTTTCTGTAAAGGCCTTTCGCAGCATCAAAATACTGCTTGATACATGAAGCGACCACCTCTGGGGCGTTGTTGTCATGCAAAGACGCAGTGACCCAAGACTCCAAATGCTTCTCCACGGACAGCTCAAAGTCTGCGAGAGCGATACGCTGATCTCTTGCAACAGCCTGCGCGAGTTGGTGGCCCGCAAATTGATTGAAATCGTGTATATCGTGGAGGCGGAAATTATGAGAAGGTGTAAATGGCTTTCGCTCGTGGCACTGTGATGCAGACTCCAGAGCCTCGGCGATGGAAGGGTAGGCGTTGGTAAGGGAAATTGCTACATCGGCGCCAAAGTCGAGGTAACTGGGTCTCCATAGCGGCGATATTGCGCGTCGTTGAAAACATTCCCACCGCTGCCTAAGGAGTTCCTCGGTCTTCTTTGCGGCATAATACACGGTCCGATAGACTCCATCCGCCACTACAGAATCTAATTTTGATAGCCGACGGACCATCTTGGCCCTCATCACGAAGAGTAATTCGCTTGGGAAATGTCGTTGCGTACAGATTCTGAGGAGATGTGCGTGGAAGAAGAGCATGAAAGTCTTGTATATCGAGATGGACGGGAGCGATGTTTGGAGCGATACCCTAAGGACGAGCCATAGTGGAGATCTCCGCCAAGGCTGGCATGCGTTATCCCATAGTACTTCGTCTCCAATGCGTTTTGTGATGCGGTTCACCTCTGCTGGCTGACCGTAGGCGCAGAGTATGCTTGCTAATAACTCACATATGTACTTCGGATGGGCGCTCTCGCGCACTTCGCGCACGGTGGATCCTGCTTTAAAGGTAGTGGCAAAGGCGGAATCTAAGACATTGATGTCCATTTGAAAGAGGTATGAGGCGAGCTCCTGCAAGAAACATTCACTTTCGAAAGTCTCCTTGGGAACTTCAACTGCCGGGCCGGGATAGGAACACAGGAGCTTTCCATCGGTGGACATCACATCACTGGCCTGCGGAGATACCTCGAACATCTCGAATTGAACGACATCGGGACGACCTCGCACGACAACAGCAGCATTCTGTGCCCGGATATACATAGCAAAAACGTCTGACAGAGGACTATTCAATCGAACAGGTTCCACGCGCAAGCGGGATAACACACCCTCAGTAACCAATGTCGATAGGGTATCCCGGAGGTCGTCCACTGCGAATGGACCCATTGCGGCCCGCCGAGCCAATTCTATCATGTTGACCATGCGCATCCACATCGATTCCTGAGATTGGGGAAGGTATCGGGAGAAATCCTTTGCTGAGGATATGAGGATGCGGCACAAGGCCACATTCGTCTTCTGCACGGCCTGTCCGCTTGGCGCCTCCTGGGGGAGCTTCGGAGGCATGATGACATGCTCGACAACGGAGCGCAAAACATCGAGGTCGATATCAGTTGGGGAGTCAGACATGTTGTGATTAGAGGTGAGGGTGAGGGTGGGACCTGAAGACCTCTCGATAGCGAGATGCTGGCCTCGCCACCGTGACCCTAAGCCCTTTGCATCGATCGCGCGTGGCTCATCCTGGGAAATGGAACGATAGATAGAACAAACTAACGCCAGACAAGGAAAAGACTAGGCGCCAAGAAAGGTCTATTAACTGGGTTCTGCCAGTATGGGGACATTGTTTACCCAGCCAGGATGACTCGTCGGACTACAGTATTTGTGATCATGCCACTGGCAGTGACTAGATTGTGATGGTGGTCAGTGTGTTAGCTGAGTCAGCTTACATAATCCGGGTGAACCGCCGCCCTTTGGCCTTCAGTTGCAGTTGGCTCAGCCGCTTCATCGTTGACCTCCACTACCATGCCTTTTGGTCTCGCTATCAGCACAGAGCGCGCAAAAGCACTCGAAGTACCTATCTCTTCTCCTGATGAATCTGAATTGTATATACTTACTTGTCTGTACAGAGCGCCATCCAGGATGAGCTGATTAGACGAGGGTACAGTGCTGAGCCAGGTCTGTTCGATGTTACCTTCGAATGCTTAGAACCTACTCAACATGGCTTTGCAGACCCAGTTATGGCTGAATACATCACTATCATGATCATTAACAACAAGACTCGAGGCAAGTTTTCATCCAGCTCACGCTCAACTTTTTTTGACGAGTCATTTCCAGACCAGATATCCTCAGAGTTAGAAGATCGTGCGTTCTATACTGTATTCCTTTTGTTACTTCTCACTCTTTATTTTAGTCATCGGAACCGTCGTAGGTATGCTGTCCAGTCCTTTGCGGTTGCTTCCTTCTTCATGCTGCTTTTCAGAGAGGGGTTTCATAGACTGGCTCTTCGCAGAGGCGGCCAAAGGCGCGCCCGAGTCAGAGCTGGGCTCTCAGACACAAACACAAACCACCGAATCTCAGCCGTCATTACCCGTCGCCGTCGCCTCAGTGCGAGAAGTGCCTTCAGATACTCGCCGGAACCCCCCAAGTGGTCCCAGAGGCAATGCGCCTCTCTACCAGCAGGCCATATCACAAGCCCTTCCCAATCAAACTCCCACCGCTCAGAAGCGAACTGCGTCCGCTCGCTCTCCTTCACCGTCTGGACAGAGTCCCAACAAGAGTCGACGAACCGACCTTCCCTCTGGACCTCGTGCCATGCGCGACGCAAGACAAAGCGGTCCTCCCGGACAGCGAAGTCTTCTCGAGCGCGTCGGCCCCCGCACCACGGGTAATGCGTTCCCTCGGCCAGATAATATGCAGAACAACATGCCTGCGCCCGGCGATATCGACATACAGGCTGCTATTGCGGCAGGTTTTGTTCCCCCCGGCATGAACGGGATGGACATGAATGCTATGGCTGCGGCACAGATGGGTCCGAACCCCCTTCTATTACAAGAAATGATGATGAACCAGATGGCGATGATGGCTCAAATGGCAACAAGCATGGGTATGATGAACCCTGGCCAATTTGGCGGCTTCCCGATGCAAGCTGGCGCTCAGGAGGTGGGAATGTATGGTGGTCCTGGGGGATATAATGGTCCACCAATTAGCGGTGGGCCAAGTCGAGGTCGGGGAGGTGGGAGGGGTGGGTACAGTGGACGCGGCCGAGGTGGCGCTCCTTCTCATTTGCCTACTCCAGAATCCTTCCCATCAGAAGAGCAACCTCCTACTCCTCAGTCGGTCGAAGCCCCTGCGCCAATCCCCACCCCTACTGTAGCCCCTACTCCTACTCCCCCCCAGCCCGTACCACCGAACTTTGCGGTCCCTGAGCGCCCTCAGTCACCCACTCTTTGCAAATTCTCACTAAAATGCACGAATCCACATTGTCGATGGTCACATCCCTCGCCAGTTGCGACACCGGAGAGTGGTGTGGTACTCAGCAACGAAGCATGTGAACAAGGAAAGGACTGCAAAGACAAAGACTGCATTAAGGGACACATCAGTCCTGCGGCTGTGAACCCAGCTCTTGGTATGTGCATATATTCCATGTTGACTATCTAGTCCTGACCTTCTTTAAGCCGAGTATCAACCAAATCCGCCTGCAGCCCCTCCGGTGCCGGCGCCCCCTCCCCATAGTAATGTCTATTGCCGTTACGGGGCAGGTTGTACACGCTGGGACTGTACTTTCCAACATCCGGCCTCGCGCAAGCTTGGAAATTCTCGACCGCAGGCCCAGGCGGCACCCTGTCGATTTGGTGCGGCCTGCACTCGGGCCACATGCCCATTCCAACATCCAGAGGGCCGCGTGCTCCCATCAACGTTCCACCGTGGGCTTTCAACTACGACCCCGATAGTGAGCGTTGCAGCCCCACCGACGGGTTCAATGAATGCACCCAGCCCGCACAAGACTGTCGTTTTCAACAAAGCTAGTCAAGGCAAGGCGCTGGGGGCGAAGGCGCAGCAAATTGAGGAAGAAACGAAGCGTACAATTCAGGCAGTCAAGGAGGCCGAAGAGGCAGCGGCCAAAAAGGATAATTCTAAACGCACGCCCATCGCTGCATAGCTTCTATCCAAAGCTACTTTGATTATCCGTCGATTTTTGGTCGGAATGGGAGATGACCAAATACCTTTATTACTGATTCGTGCATGCGTGAACGCTGTATACGTACCTCTTCATCTTATCCCTCTCTTCCATTCATGCACATGTTCGTTGCCCACTAGTTGGTGTTCCTAAATTTGCCACCTACGCACGGTATTGTTATTCGCGTTGGGCGATTCAAGGGGATCAAACTCGCAATAGATGTTTGTTCCGGCGGTCATCTTTAGCACCGAATTTGTGTTATGCCGAATTCCCACACCGAAAATTGTTGGAATCATGTGCTAGAAGGCCCATCAGTTGTTTTCGAGTACATATTTGTCACCTGTCAATGGCTACTGTACATGTACTGCACAGTTATCATGATTCGAGTTGAGTCATTGCAAGCGTTGTAAGCGCCCTGTACGAAGTTATGAAGGACTAGATAAGGCACCCGTATCCGTGACTCCTAGTCGCGCAATCGATGTCGGCGTATGGTACCATCACAGTCACTGGCGGGCCAACCAACTTGTTACCACCGACCACATGGGAACTCCCCGAACCTGTACCTGGCAAACCCGCTGCGCCCTTCCGCCGCCTGGTGCTGCACCACCTGAGACTGGATAACGCACGGGCGCTCCCGGGTCTCCTCGAATACACGCATCAGGTATTCGCGGCCGAGATCGAGGCCGGACGGACGTATCCGCAGGAGGCCGAGGCCGCACTGGCACCCACTGCCAGCCGTGACTCGGACGCGGGCGCGGATGATGGTGGTGATGTTACGACGACGATTCTGACGTCCGACGCCGAGCCACGATGTTACTACACCCGCGCCGCCTTCGAGGCCTACTTCTGGGCGGCGGACGTGGTCGTCGCCATCGGCACCAACGCCGACGCCGACGCGGATCGATCGCCGCCGCTCGCTGTTGGAGACGCCGAAGCCGCGCGCGCTGGGCGCAGTTGGGAGGACGTCCTCGTCGGGTTCTATTACGTCAAGCCGAATTATCCCGGGCGGTCCTCGCACGTGAGTGACTACAAGTTATTACAATTCGTGTGCCAAACGCCGCGCGATGGGTGCGAAGAAGCGTGTTGATAGAGAAAGGAAATAGATCTGTAACGCAGGGTTTTTGATTCCCCCTCCTCACCGACAATTCGGATATGGGAAGACTTTGGGCAAGTCATACTTGCACTACGGCCCCTCACTCGGATACAAGGCGAGCGTCTTCAATCTGGTATATACGAATAATACAGGGAGTATGAGGTATGCACGCTGCCATGTAGATGATAGGTGGTACTCAAACCAAATACTAATACCCATAGGATATGGGACTCACTGGGCTTCATACGTGCGGGTCTCATCCCACGTGCTGGACGATTGCGACGAGCGGATGGCAGTGGAGAAGAGTGGGTTGATTCTGTTATTTATTACCGAAGCTTCGTGGATGAGGAAGAATGGGCACGCCCAATAGAATAATTGTCCCTTGCGGTGCCCTTCGAGGAGCAGAACTAGGATTGGAACGAAATAATGATGACTATTGTCGCATACGCAAATACAGACCATTTTCAAAACTTTATCGAGAAGGCTGCCTAGGAAAAACGTATCTAGTCGAGAAGCAACAGAGCCCTGGGAATACAGCAAGACCTGAGCAGGGAAAGACAGCTGAGAGATGCAATCGTGTTGTGGACGGAACGTCAAGACGAAAGGAAGTTGCCTGAGACAAGAGCTCAGAAAGGCGTAATTTGACCAAGCGCCGCTATGATCCGCTGTTGCTCTTTGGATTGGGTGATTTACTAGCAGAAGGATATAAAGGTAAGGAACATGATACCTTCACAATCAGCCTTCGCCTGGGTCAAGTGTGCCACCGAGTCCTTCTCGCGACCAAGTTCCAGCTGGTTTGCAGTTTTCTCCTCACTAGAAAGAAGTTCCTACACCCCAAGTGAGTATGGCCAATTAAATGTCAGCAAGAAGGAAACAGAGAGCAGCTCGCCAGCCAGATGCTAGCGTGAACGAGACCAACAATAACAGGATAGACAAGATTGACAGGCGCGACAGACCGATAGTGCCTCTCGTCGTTGGACTATGGCCGTCCAGAGGCCACGGATCTCATCGAGGTCTTGTGCACGACGCGTCGAATATTCCTGGGCGTAGCTCGCCCTGTGGGCCGAGTCATTGTATAATTGATATATATGCGTGCTGGAGGATCCATGCCACGTACAATTGACCTTGTGTTTGGTCCAACAGTCTCGAGCGCGTTGATAGCTGCACGAGGTAGAGGCATGTAGATAATCCGGTGTAAGCAGACGAAAACACATACCAGTTTTTCGAGCTGATCTCTCGCGGCTCGTATCATCTTCGCGTTTTTGATCTTATTCTTTTTCCCCGAAGAAACTATGGAGTAATCTTTGCGAGCGTGAGTGATTAGAGCTAGTTATATCTCACGCTTCATTTCTTTCGCGAGGAGTGCAAGAATGCTGCGAAACTGTTAAAGTTGCTCGATGGAAAGAGTGACCGATGACTTACTCGGAATCAATGGATGGTTGAGCGGCCATACTGCTGATATCTGTGCCCGGCGATGTGGGCTGCCTGGACTTTGTGGAAGGAGGCATCGTGGCGTACTCGTCAATTGGGTGAGGTGATGATGAGATGAGGTTGAAGAAGTCGTGATGACGTCATGCACTCCAGATAGTGTGCGACCGTTTTCATTCCTACTACCGACGTCATCCACTAGTTGGAGACGAGACCGATCGTGGCAAAAACATTCTTCGTGAAACACAGACTTCATATAATCAACAGCCTGACAGTGGCTGACCTTCTTATGTGTCAGGTCAATCATCATGTGGACCTCAACGTTTACCTTCCTAGCTATCCCTTCGATCCCACCTATTAAATGACTGGTCCGTATAATCCAATATCGGGAGTATGATTAAGTCAACCTTCCCCTGATCACCCATACCTGCGTCAGGTTACCCGTTCGTCATGGTGAGCTGATAGGGTTTTGTTTTATGACTAGACTGTACTCATCTGGTCAAGTCATTCCCTACGTTCAGCCACATCCCCAGGCATGCTTGGAGTCCAGATTGTTACTGTCCGGTGGAGGTGTAGTCTGTACCCGTCAACCAGGAACTGGTGCTTGTTGTGGAATGGTCGGTAGGAAGAACAGGGATAGCGATATGACAGGTCGCAGTCTCGCCCGGCGCTTCCAGACCCGATCTCGCATCATCTCGGTACTCGAAACCAAAATCTAATATGATGTCTACCAACTAGCTCTCGGGCATGAGGCGTTTCAGAAAGCTCTGGCCCCGTGCTTTGTAGGAGATTTTGGCCTGCGCATCGATTCGTCACGCCAAGGCAGTATTCGAGTCGGGTTCTTCATGTTCTGTTTCGAGGTGATACTAGATTGGGGTCACCTCATGTCCCCCGAACGCTGGCCCGAGCAAAGTTTCACGACTTCGCAGTGACGCAGTGCCCCGTCGTAGCAGACCCACAAAGAATTTTCTGCCGGCTGCTGCTGCTGCCTCGACATATCCCAAGCTCCTCGCCCCCGAAACTACTTCAACATTTGCTTTCCCAATGTTTGCTACTTCTTTTTCACCCTCGAGGACGAATTGCGGGCTCTGGACAGTCCTCAGTCGCGGTCCAAGGCTTAAATTACAATGGTACAGTAATTGCCAAAATTCTACGGTATTTTTAGTCGGGTGTACAGTATAATCTACACCAAAATGTCCGACGAACTCATACACTAGTCGAATTATCTGCGCGAGCGAGCTGGGCGGTCAGAGCCACGCCAGGGACGCTTCCCTTTAATCTAGTACCGGCCGAGAAACGGGCCTTTGGATGCTAGGTGACGGGATACTAGTATGACGCGAAGTCATGTGCTGTGTAGCCCGAGCCTGATGCCTCACTTCTGCTCGAACATTTGCACTCTGGACTACCTGGTGCAGGACCTAAAGTGGAATGTCAGAGCATTCGCGGACAGAAGGGTTCAGAACCACCTGGAGTGTCGCAGGATTGTGTACAGAGCCCGGCCCGGGTGCTACTTGGGCCAATGAAGGCTTCCAGTGCGAGAATAAACGGGGCTTCTCGCACATGGTTGTATCGGATAGTTTGATAGCGGTGTGCATTGTGTGTGGGCGAAGGGACACAGGTAGACTGCAGAATTTATAGGAGACAGCTGGGGAATGGAGAGATTAGGGGTAGACCAGGGCTGCATTGCTGTAGGCTCCACAATATTAATTCATTCGACTGCATGAGGGATGGTTAGGTTGTTTAGATCACTGCTGTGTTACTGCAGTAAAATGACAAGCTGATGTGTGGGTTGGGTACCACCATCAAGTTACTGTACCTAAAACGCATGTTCAGTTCGTGAACGAACACGCGGCGTGGTGCCAGTGTCAATATGATATGGCCGCCGAATATGGAGTGACTGGCCGGTTCTCGCCGAAAGACGCGCAACTCCCCGTGTTTTCCACCACTACTGGCATGATCATGGAAGCTCCACAGGACTCCCCTCTCACACTGCTTTCTGCGCCATTGGAGCAGGGCTCAGGGGACAGAAACAGGGGCACCTTTGATGACTTTCGCTCTATCTACTATCTACAACGGCAGATTGACTGATTTTATGCCAATTGACGCCCTACTGGCCCAATGGGAATACTTTAAGTCCAAAAGTTGGACAGGTGACCATCCCAGTCCTGCAGTGGCGCTTCTCGCACGTGCCGACGCTTAGTACTGGCTGGCGCAATACGATTCCCCATATTGCGTATTGTTCACGCCCGCCGCTGGATATATAAAGCTGCCTGTCCCGAAGTTTCCTGATCTCCTGCGATCTGCCTCAATTCTAACATACAGCAGCGGAAAGGAAATGCCGATCCAACAAGCCACGAAACTGAACACAGGGGCCATTATGCCCCTCATTGGTCTCGGTATATTATAACGATATGTCATGCTCGAGTTGGGGGCACGAGCTGATGACTCCCCTTCCGCTTGATCCACTCAGGGACGTGGAAGTCGCCGCCGGGGAAGGTCGAGACCGCCGTCGAGACCGCTCTCAGGAGCGGCTACAGACACATCGACACGGCTGCTGGGTATGGTTGGTGCTGCAACTGTTCGACGTCTGTTTTTGGATACTATCGCTTTAGCCAGACAACGAGAAGGGAGTCGGTGTGGGCATCAAGGCCTCCGGTGTACCACGCTCCGAGATATTCCTGACCACCAAGCTCAATAACCCCGACCATAGGGACGTCCTTGGGGCCCTGAACTCATCGCTCGGGCTACTAGACACCGATTACGTCGATCTCTGTGCGTGGTCTTCCCTACAACACCAGGGAGCTGTCTTTAACACAGTGTAGACCTAATGCATTGGCCCGCCCCCATGACCAAAGACTGGAAAGCTGACAAGTCTCTGAACTGGATCGATACTTGGAAGGAGATGGAAAGGGTCTATCGCGCGCACCCCGAGAAAGTCAGGGCAATCGGTACGCATCCCAGTCAGTAGCGCCGGGATTGTCTCAACTCAATATTCCTTCGTTGACAGGTGTCTCAAATGTCTCCGCGGCCTACCTCGAGGATCTACTCAAGGTCGCCACTGTCGTTCCGGCTGTGAACCAGATTGAGCGTCACCCGTAAGCGCTCCGTTCCTCAAAGTAGTTCCATCGATTGGGTCTTATGTCCTCCAATCTGTTAGATCGTGTCCTGAACACGATGCTCTTGCTGCGTGCACAAACGCTGGCATCGTCGTTACGGCTTACTCGCCGCTCGGCTCGGATAACTCGCCCCTCTTGCAGAATGATGTCGTCCTCCGTCTCGCGGAAAGGCATAACATCACCCCAGCTAACGTGCTCATTTCGTTACAGGCCAACACACCCAATGTAAACGGTGAGGCACGTTGTCAAGTACAAATGTAAAAATATTGACCCACGCGTGTCTGTTCGCAAAAGTGGTGCCCAAGTCCGTGACGCCCGAGCGTATCGTCGGTGAGTTTGTTGTCTGGTCTGTTCTCGCGTCCTCGAACTTACACAATCATACTCTCAGCGAACCTGAAAGTCGTCGACTTGACAGAGGAAGAGATCGCCGAGCTAAATGCGATCGACAAGACAGCTCACCTCCGCACGTGTCCTCCTACCTGGACGGGTTGGGGCAATCTCGGTTTCACGGATTGATAGAGGGCCCTTTGCACTACAATTCAGCTTTATTGTTCGTTTGGAGTGATGTTGAGCCTGACAAGGCGGAACACCTCGTTGTCTTTGGAAGTAATGTGAGACGGTGACGAGGATCCGGCTTAGTTTGTTCAACTGTTCGACTTCTAGATCGTGTGAACGGCTTAGAGCCAAGTGCTACAGACGTGTCTCAACTATCGAGCTGTGAGCAAAAGACGGCGTTTGGTGGGATCATTATCATTATCATTTTTGGACATGAGACCACAGGTAGACGAATCCATAGCAAGCCACGCAGAAAGAGAATAGGATCGGCAGCGCTCGAGGCTCTGGAAGCCACATGGACAGAACAGCGCGAATACCCCCCATTTGATAATCGATTGGGCTACCTCTAGAGATCCTCGACATCATCACGACGTACCAGGCTGTCCCGGTGCCGGCTCCAATCAGAGCTGGAAGAGGAAGGATACCAAGCGAACGAAGAATGGACGCTGCTGCATGGACCAAGGGGGAGTCTGAGTAGGACAGCGTTGGTTGCTGGAAAAAAACAGTTCGACCTGTACCATCGTTGTCCTCTCCGTTTGAGGTTCCCGTTTCTCGATGTGAGTAAGCCTTCTTCAGGAGCAACGGTAATTTTGGCACGAGCACGCTTCCCCGACCGATACCGACGAGGTCAGCGTGTCCTTGAGAAAGTACGTCCTCGACAGTGGTCGGAGACCCCATTCCACCAGTGAGTAGAACCAATGGATGTTTTGGGGAAGGGGTCGCAGTGTGAATGGCAGACCGTGCTTTGCGGGCAAAGCGGGCGAAGAAGGCCTGGCGATCCGTAGCCATGAATTCTGCACGTATAACTCAATGTGTGACGAGGAAATGGAGCCATGCGCAGGTCGCACCTGGATTTTCATAGTCTCCTCCGCTGATCTCAATAAAATCTATCATGTCCCAACGGGCGATATCTACAACATGGGAGAGCGCCCTGTCCTCTGCTTCCTGTTCGGCCTGCGCGCCGTGGAGCGAACCTGCACCAACGTAGTCCGACGAGCTGAGTTTTATACCCAACACGAATGTTCTGGGTAGCACCTTGCGAATGGAGGTTACGATCCGCTGAAGCAGATGCAATGGAGCATGTTTGGCGCTATAAGCGTCATTGCGGATGTTGCTCTGAAGTACAATTGAATAGAAGTTGTAGTAGTAAGCTAAATAGCTATTACCTTGCGAGAGATAAACTGAGCAAGCAGATCTATACGTCCATCAACTTCTGCCGGCGCAAACAGACTGGGGGGACACTCACATCCGTGGGATGCATGCAACTCGACGCCGTCGAAGCCCGAATCGTGCGCCAACTTCGCTCCGAGTACAAATCGGTCCACGGTATGATCAATGTCCTGCAAAGTCATAGCACGGGGAGTTGGGAACCCAATCTTGTACATGAGCCTGGCGAACCAACCCATATGGGACGAGGGACGTTCACTGCGACCGAGTCCAAGAGCGCTTGGCGCGATGGGTGGGACAAGAGGGAGACGGCCTCCAAGCACGATTGGAGACTGTCGTCCCGAATGCGACAGTTGCATGATAATGAGAGTACGAGGAGTTGATGTATCTTGACTTTTCGGCCTGAATTGCTCAGAGGCCGGACGCATAGCAGAAGCGAGCGCTTTGTAGGAGCGCAAGGTATCCGCAGTAACTGTCTGAGGGATAACCATATCCCTCCCTAGCGATAGGTGGTCCCTTGACACCTGGACGTTTCCCGTCACGACCATTCCCCAGCCGCCCTGCGACCAGAGTGTATAGAGCGCAAGATGATTGGCGTTTGGTAAGCCACCGAAAGGAGATGCCATATGTTCGTACATTGCGGCTTTTACGAGACCGTTCGACATGACCAGACCAGATGGTAAGGCGATGGGCTGAAGAGCCTGAGCGCTTTGGGAGCCTGAGGAAGCTGAACCAGTTGAACTGTTTCTACCAGCGACAATGGAGCAATGGAGCAACATACCATGACTGTTGCTCATGTGGGCGGTACGTTCAACCGTTATGCCCTGAATCCTCAGCCCCAAGTGACCAGAACAGTGGGGTGTGGGGTACTATACTAGTAATATAACAAAGACGGACGATTAGCACGTGTAATTGCTGATATCCATTTCCGGAGTGATGGTCTCTTGCCCCGAGGCTGCCGTCTCTTGCCCCGAGTTTTCCATACATACGCTTCTAGCGTATTCGTAGTTCTTGAGAGTGCTAGCTGGTTCCACTCTCACAGGACACTTTGTTATCACTCTCCAATACCAAATAACCATAATGCAAAATACAGAACAACCTTTGACCCCGCCTGCCGCAGCAAGAGGGTTCCTTTCGTTTGCACGGGCCCAGGGCCAAGCTGTTCAGTCGAGGCGTGAGGCTGCTGGCCCGCCTTCGCTTGCCACCAACTTCGATGCGGGCATCAATACCTCAAATGCATGGACGGTTTATTTGGACTCTGACAGCTCGCGGTCACGTTCTCTCTCGGATGACGAAGGGGAAGACGATAATTCTGAAGAAGATATCGACGGACGTGGGGCGAGAGTATTGTTCGCATTCGCGGGCAATGCTGAATTCGGAGAACTGGATGTAAAAGCGGGCGATGAAATCACAGTCATTCGCGAGCAAGCTGGCGACGAATGGAGTCTTGTGAAGACCCGTCCAGGTGTTACGGGACGCCTCCCTCGCTCGTATTATACCGTGAATCTTTTCCCGCTTTACCAGCCACGCCCTCCTTGACCTTTCCTAGTTCACCGTCGACTTCATCTCCGCTCCCGAGACAGGCACCACGTTGCATTCGCGCCACCTTAGTGATACCAGACGCGATTCTTCGACCGCCTCGCTGACCCCACGTGGTTCAGCGACTTACGCATCTCCCCCACCTCCTACCGCAAAGCCCATCATTGCGCAAACCACCGGAGAACGCATGATGGCTGCTCTTCCTAGCATCCGCCAAGGTCTGCTTGGAGGCAAGAGCCTTAATCGTTTCTCCAGCTTCGTTACCAGTGGTGCGGAGGCTTACGTACTGAACGGGGCAAGTGCATCAAAGTCAGATGCCCCTCCAACCTCGCTAAGACATGTGTTCGAGGCCAGCGATGACGAAGAGTCAACCACTAGAACAAACGCAGGCCCTACTGGGGCAACAGATGCAACGTGCTCCAGCGAAGCGGACAAACACTTTGTCGATGCGGGTCCGTCCTGGAGGCACAAGGTTCCACCCTTCCGGGTCCTGGTCCACTCACCCTCAAAGCGTACTTCGACGCTCTCCGGCGCATACACCGTCTATCATGTCTCTTCGCTCTTTCGCCCGCCAACGTCCAGAACCTCAGATACCGAGTCAGCCGATTCCATCAATTCTTCCCCAAATCCCTCGCGCATCACTGTTCACCGTCGATTTTCCCATTTTGTCGTGTTGAATACAGCCTTGACGCGCCGCCTCCCTGGGATTGCCCTTCCTCCACTCCCGGAGAAACAGTATGCGGGTCGTTTCAATGATGATTTTGTGGAGGCGCGTCGCGGTGACCTCGAGAGATACCTCGCGAGGATAGTAAGGCATCCTGTCGCGAGATATGCCGAGATTTTGACCTTCTTCTTGAGTTGCGAGAGTGAGCAGGTGAGCGTGGTCTCATCACTAGCATACCTAGGTCGATTGATGGTTCGCTGGAATCGAAGGAATGGAAACGTCAGCTCCCTCACCACCTAGGCCTTCCGCCTGCCGGGCCTTCGTTCTACGCCAACGTGTTTCACCCCGACTTTAACTTTGATGCTGAGGAGGCCACCGAAGCTGTCAATAGATTCGATGTCCACACAAAGGCTGTCGACACTGGGGTACAGGGTCTGCGCAATATCTTTTCGCAGATCCGACAAGCCCGGGTAGGTGAGGAGCAGCCGCATATAGTTCCGATAGTGAGACCTCATCCTATTCAAATGTAGAGATGTCAAAGGCCGAGCGCCTCTTGTCATATTCTCTGCTCTCTCTTATCACCACGAAACCCATCGCTACATTACCCAACGCCGGCGTGACCTTTCGAGAGGAAGACTCATATTCCCCGTTCGATCACGAAGAAATGCACGATGACGAGGAGTACAAACCTGTTAAGAAAGGGAAGGGTTATGTGAACGAGCAAGGAGCCTGGTGTTGGCGCGAAGGCTGTGAAGGTATGTTCTCCAGAAAAGCTATTTCTACGCACTATCTACACACTACACACTCCTGCAGATTGCTTGAAGCTCACAAGGGCGCTGCAGAAAACAAGTGAGACACTGCAGGGCGTCGCGGATCTATATGACGACCATGTATGTCGTACCTACTTAGAACGTCTTGATGAAATCCTGAGAGCCCATCAGGCGCGCAGGACGCAGCTGGCCACACATGATGCGCTCAAGGATGTTGCTCACCCTTCTCAATTATATGCAGTAAATTCTCCTTCAGTGTTTGCACTGACATCGCCTGTTCATGCTTGATAGCCTATCATAGATACCCATCGGAACGCATTATCGCGATACACAGAAGCGACCGAAGGATCAACGGCACGTCGTCCCTAACACACTCTCACTAAGTGATAGCCACTGATCTGCTCTCCCAAACAGCCGGATGAGGAAGTTGCCTCGCGATGTGAAACCGTTCTGAACATTACGATGGCGGAGATGGAGACGTACCACACACAAAAGGTAGAGGATTTCGCGTCGCTCGCGAAGGAGCACCTGGACGGCGAAATCGAGTTCCACGAGCAGGTAAGAGACGCCACTATACCGACCGACCGACCTTTGCGCTCCCCACCACGACCTCCATCACAAACTTGTTACTAACCGCGCACGTGGCGGTCGTCGCCACCAATAGGTCCTCAACCGTCTGCGCACAGCGCGCCGCACGTTCGAGCCGCCAATTTACCCTCGTCTGACGTCCGCCACACGCCACCCGTCCATCTATGAGCGGGACCTTGAGCGCCCCCGGTTGAACCCTGACCCTCTCCCTCAGCCGTGCCCGCACGTGTTCGACGCGACGCCGATGCGGCCCGTCAGCCACGCGATTCAGGAGGGCGTCGGGCTCTTGCTGGGCGGTGCCGCTAGTGCAGTCACTGGTCGGGGCAGCGTGTTCGGGAGGTTATGGTAGGGCTACCTCGCGAATTGATGGGCCAGGTCCCTCGGGTTGTGCCATCCGCCAGTGACGTGCATGGACCACGTAATCTGATCTGAAATATCTACGCTCTTGTATCACTTGGTCTATTTTATTGTCTTTTGTTGTACTGTACATCCCGATGAATAGGAGTGTCCACTGGCATCCGCTGGCATGGAGTGTATTAATTTAGGGCGTTCAGTTAACGATCTGAAACACCTCTCTTTTTAATATCAACCACACTGCTTTCATGCATGATCAGCTCCGTGAGATGGTGGATTACACTTTTCACGTTTTTCGGCAAGAGCCTGTACTAAACACCGCTTTCTGAATAATTACTGTAGCCTGGTCGCATCGTCATGGTTCCAAGTTATTAATATTTGATCGTATCTTGTAGACCCGGCACTTCGATGACTTCATGTACCACTATCGTGTATGGTGGTTTGGGGGGGTTTTCAGGCAGCTTCGGAAGCCGCTTTGAAACGGTCACCGAGGATCGACTTCTCTATTTTGGACTGGGCTCGACTATAGTGACTAGATGGTCTGGGCGAAGATGACGCACTGGAAAAGTTCTTCTTTGAGCTCATCATCGTCCCTGGCTTCTTTAACTAACAAGCTCAGGCCAGGGTAAAGGTCCTCAAGCAGTCTCCTCCTTCACATTTCATCCAGTTCTGGAATGCGTCAAATAGTACTATAGGTCCTTTGCGCCCCTGCTTTAGTTCTCCAATTGGACTCCGTCTTTGCGAATCGGTCAAAAAATATCTATCATCTGGCACGGGCATGGACGGTGCGACGTTGATTTATCGCTTTGTTTCAGGGGGAGAATTTTATACGGAAAATTTATACGAGAGCTTGGGCCGAGCCGCACCGCGATCCATTGAGACGGCGAAGGCATGCTCCTGGCGCGCTCAGGCCCAGACTGGCGCACTGGCAATGGCTTTACATGTTACTTCGCCTACGCAGAAAGCACCATAGTTGCCAGGATCCCCGCGAGTGCACGGGAAGACGATGCCCGTTGGATTGCGCTCGTCATTGACCTATTTGGCTTAGCGGAGCGTGTCCTTCGGGACAACATCGCCATCGATGATGATAGTGTGCGTGCCACTTTCCACATTATGTAAAGTGAAAAGTAAAAAATAGGGAGAATAAGAAACTGCGATGTGGAGGGGCCAATTTCATTTTTCGGCGAACACGCCATTTGTGTGCTGTGGCAAGGACCAGTAGAAAAAGGAAGACTCGAGAATCAACGTCATCAGAGAACTGCTGTACTATTTTCAGTGAGAATCGATTTCACTCGCCATTGAGTTGTGCCTCTTTCTCTCCAAACTCTGTGCTTGCTAGGATATAATCACCACCGGAAAACGATCCACATGGATGAGAACACACGCAGTCACACCACGCATCGCCGAGTCCTCCTTCAATGCAAAAGGTGATGATTTACGTCTATCAGACGCGTCAGCCCGCCATGGGAGCGGGAAGCGACATTGTTAAACGAATATATACGATAGATATGCTTGTATGTATAAATCGAGCGCCCGACTGGGTAGTAGCCAGTGGTAGGTAGGTTGCTAGGATTAATGAGGATGTGGGGCAGTGACTAAAACTACAAATGAACGTGTGATGCAAACTACAGCAAGGAGGAAGGAAGGATCGAGAGGGGCGGAAATGTCTAATGAGCAGTGCGAAAGGGATGCGTGGTGAAAAAACAGAGAAGTACCTGGGAATGCAG
Source organism: Lactarius sp. MG50 (assembly GCA_003314065.1). Taxonomy (NCBI): domain Eukaryota; kingdom Fungi; phylum Basidiomycota; class Agaricomycetes; order Russulales; family Russulaceae; genus Lactarius; species Lactarius sp. MG50. Next base: position 14,506 of record QLOZ01003941.1, on the reverse strand, counting down.
CTGGGATCGATAATGCGACGGGGTGTGAGGTGCGAGAGGATTGTCCAACCAAAAAAGAAGACAACGGATCCGTCCTTGATAGTGCGGACGATGATCTATTCGTGTGCCTACGTTAGGGCAAGGGATGCCCAGGCGGACTCACCTGATTTTTATTCCATGTCGGTGTCGTCGATGTAGTCGTCGTCATCGTCGTCGTCGTCATCGCTATCGTCATCAGTGTCGCTGAGTACCAGGATTCCTCCATCCGGATGGGATTCAGGCCACGGCGAGATCAGCACAGGGACATCTTCCACTGAACGCGTGAACAAAGCCGCCTTTTGTTCATCTACCAGGCTGTCAGGAGTATGGATCATCTTAATCATCCCAAGTATGCGGAAAGCAGCTTTTACTGCCGAATGACGCACCGGTTTTTCTCCTGGAGAAGAGCCCGGAGTTTATCTTTCTCAGCCTGGGACCGAGCTACTTGCATTTGCACCATGATTAACTTGGACGTCTTAATGTGTTCCTCTAGGAGTTTGCCCCACTCGGCCAGAGCTGATACAGACGGCGTTGTTTTCCTACGTTTGGCGGGTGGTGGTCGGGCGATGGCATCGACGATGAAATTCACGGCAAGCTCTTCCAGCGTGTTTTTGGAAGTGGCAGTAGACGTCGTACCCGGTGCCGGCTGTTGGCTGGCGGGTGGCGAAGCCACCTTTCTTTTCCTGCTTTGAAGGACAAGCTGCCGTAGGTTGGCTTCTTTGCTAAGAGCCCCGTCATCTGTGGTGTCCATAAGATCGGGCGTAAGAGGGCGTGCTCCGTCGACCATGTCGAACTCGGACTGCTTGTCTTTCGTTTCCGGGTGGGATATCTGCGTGGTTGATTGCGAAGCCTGCAGGAGGCCCTGGTTCTGGGGCATAGGATGCGCCTGATAGTCCAATGTCGTTGGCGGGGCCCATGAGTTGAGCATCCTTGGGACAAAGGTGGGAAAGAGCGGAGGCGAGGTGCTCGAGGCTGGAGTAGGAGACGGAGCAGATCCGAGCGTTGGTGAAAGTGTGGAGCCCCGGGAAAAACCAAGGGCCCCACCGGGGGGCCCTTTTCGTCTCAAGACATAGTTGGCGGCCATTTGGTCAGGGTGATCGCTCGATGGTGTAGGGACTAGTGAACTGGTCGTTGTGGTGGGGGAAGGAACAGAACGATCTCTAGAAGAATCGGAGGTCAAGGCGGCCAGCAACGTGTTCGGGGTAATGTTCTCGACCTGCGGAGCAGCTACCACACCGGGGTCTTGGAGTTCGATTTCGTTGTTAACTGTTGAGGGAGGGGGAAGTAACGGTGGTGAAGACGTGATATATACAGGATCGTGTGACCGGGAAGGGGCCACTTGAGACTCAATGTGGTCAGAGGACAAGTCTGTGGGTGAATCTGAGACAGAATGTGGTTGTGGTTGTGTAGGGCTTCCAATTGTTCCTGTCGCATTGTCCTTCTCTGCAATGACCAGCGGCTGTAACGCAGGTGGTGGAACCTTGCGATACCAAAAAAGGCGGACGCCCTGTAAACCTTCCTTGCCACCCATTCGAGGGCTATTCCAAGCGAGGTTCGCTTCTAGCAGATCTTCGAACTCAAAAAAGACTTTTCCATCCGCGAGCTCATAGCGACTTGGTCGAAATGAGAATTGTGAAAGCCAGCCAAGAATAAAAGAGTCAGTGCGAAACTTTCGGGGGAGTGTCTCCATTACGAGAGAACGGCACAGATCGGGAGGTGGCTGAAGGTCCTTGGGAAAAGAGCCACGCGTTCCTCCAGCCTTGTCGTCGGGGAACATACCAAGAACTACATTCTTTCCTTTTAACTTGGCTACGTAAGGGACACCGGATAACGGACGTGGCGGCAGAAGTGGGAGTGGATCGCTCGGGAAGGCGTTCATACCGACGGAACCCAGGAGAGGATTAACAGGTGCATTAGCTCGAGGATCAATGGGTGGTAGCGGGAGGTGTAGAGGAATCGAAGACGGTATCGGGGGAAGGGGCAGATGAGCATTTGGTGGGAGAAGGGGAACTCGACTGGCTGTCGGACGTGTTTTGGCCACTTCTTGGGGAGAACTGGGGGTTTGCAAGAAGTCCGGACGGCATGTTGTGGGGAGCATCTTTGTTGTGTTCATGTTGAGTATGCTATCATTATGGACAGACTTTGATCCATTCATTGAGCTAGGGCCGACATCGGGTGGAGTAACAGAGTTACTGTGCAGGGATTTTTCTGCTGGGGAGTCGAGTTGAGGCTCTTGATTCGAAACATGTGCAGACGATCTTCTGCGAGGGACTGTAGTCGCGTCCACGGGTAGTGAGGAGCCAGTTTTATTTAGGTGCTTAGATATGGGGGGAATGGGGTGGGAGCTGCTTGACGCAGCGGGGGCTTCTTCGGGGCACTGAATATTTCTGGATGGCCCGTTTCGAGAAAAGCACACGTCACTTGCACCGAGACCCACAGGGAATTTTTGGGGCCTTACACTGGCCTTGACGGGGCTGGTTACACCTGCAAAACAAATCAACCACCCAGAATGGCTGAAAGGGGACGATTACCTTCGAGGTTCACGCCGAGGCCGTGTCCAGGTTTGTATCCCATGCGAACGAGGATGGAATAGCCTATTCCGTTTCCCGATTGCTCGGATTCTTCTCGTCTGGCAGGGATAGAATCCCGCGCCTTGGCGACGTTCGCAAAGACGGATCCCTGTGCATGTGGCGGTGTCTCTGTGTGAACAGTGGATGGACCTAAATTGACCTTGTTCCTTTGGGGCTGAACTTTACCATCGTCATCGTCGATTATTATAGGCGAGTTGCGAGATCCTGTGCCACGAGGGGTCATTGTCGTTGAGGAGTGACGAAGAAGACCAACCCCCACAACTCGACTGAACGGTGTTTTCATTATGTAATCAAACAGGAATGTGGACCAATACTAAGTAACTTAGTCGTTGGTCTCTATAGAGAAAAGGACAATGGACAATTCATTGTGCCTTTGACTGTCCTGCTCCGGTGCTCCCATCCCGTTGAATAAGACCGACTCCCGTTATAACACCGTCCGCCAGCACATCCGCTTTCTTGCGGCCCTCAGCAGCTTGGTGCTGTACCTTCTTGACAAACTCCTCCTTGACAGCCTTCGCGCGAGCAATCTGCAAATCATCCGTAATTATAAGAACGACAGGAGAAGATGCACTCGACGTGCCTCTTTGGTGTGATGCAGGCATTCCAAGTAGTCTTCGGCCTGTGGCCTACACTCCTTCGGGTTGTCCGTTTCGGCATAACACTGGGTTAGAACATGAACGTGATCAGAAAGGCGCGCTGGATATAACGGATGACATCTATACCTTGGAGAATTCTTGCCAGAACGCGAAGCAGCGCGATCGACCTGCAACAATATTAAATACACACACAACCCACCGTGTTTCACTGATATCGCAACATACCACCGTTGAAGCCAAAACCGGACTGAAAGCAATAAAAGGATTCAATAAGAACAATAAAATGTTTGGGACAAACTCACGGCCATGATGACTTTGAGAGAGTCGGAGATGTGGAGAAGTGGCTAGTTTGCCGGCCCGGAGTATGCGCCGCGCCTATTTTACAGCGCGTCCTCGGGATTCGTAAACGTCGTCCCCGTTCATGTCAGATCAAGCAGAGCGTGCGTTTGTCAAGGCGTTCGTCAACATACTCGCCTCCCAACCAGTAACCTTTGATAATGACTTTCAAGAACAGCCAGCGAACACCCTCAAAAGGGTTCCCGTCCTTCAGGTGTGTACCACCAATCCACCGCTAACCTTTCGACCGTTTAGTTGGACGTGATTATCCAGGTTGAAGTTCCCCATCCTCCTGAGCTGAAGAGGGAGGATGTAGTGTCATCCGGTGAGCCTGGTCCCGACATACCTACCATCATCGCATTTCGCAGACCTGACAATTGCTCTTGCTGATTAGCGGCGGATACTCTCCAAGTCACATTCAAGTCTCTCAAGCCGCCGTTTTCCATCACTATACCCGTATCGCCCACAGATCCCATATCCTCCATCAAGAGCCAAATTGCAGCCGAGCCTCGGGCGCCCCCCGCCGACGCCCAGAGACTTCTCTTGAAAGGCAAAGCGCTGGCGGACGCCAAGCTACTGAAAGAGTACAGCGTCCAAGGCGGCGACACCATCAACCTCATGGTCAAGCCAGGCGTCGATTGGGATCCCACCAAGGCCCCGGAACCACCTGCGCAACTGTTTGCTCCTACGCCTGTGGAGACAGTGTCGTTGAGCCCCACCCCACCGGCGAAGAAACGAGGCCATAGCCGCATCCCCTCGGTCGTCCTCTCCCCCTCCCCCACGCCGTCCTCGCCGCTAGAAAAGCCTCAAGACATCCAGCTCGTCGATGCGGACGGGTTCACGCTCTCCGCAGATATGCCAATCGAACCCGCCATTCCGCAGTCCACGTACCGTACCACCGTGTCTCAGCCAGAGTACTGGGAGAAGCTGCTTGCGTTCCTCAGGTTCGCTGACCCTTCGCGCCATGCTGACTTTGTGTAGACCGGGCCTGACGGAACTAACCCCTGCCCCTAGGAACGAGTTGCCAAACCGAGGAGACGCATCGATCGCTTTTGAAGACTATCTTGCGGCCAGTAAGGGTGTACTGACCGCGAGCGAGATCGCGAAGATCCGTGATCGTGTCGGCGTCATGGGCATGGCCGGAACTTGACTGATGTAATAATACACATACAGTACTCCCTTTTCATTATCCTGCGCTGCTATGTCAAAGGCTAGTACTAACTCTCAGTTTTCTGAACTGCAAGTGAGCAGTTTTGCCACATCTGCTATCCTTGTTAACACATGTTGGATGCTCGTTGCATGACCCTTTCGTCGCCACCGACCATGCCCGACCAGAGGTGCCGCGCCATCACAGGCCACACCATCTGTTTATTGCTCGAAAAAGGCTGCTTTACTCATACAGCAAGTGCGACAAACGCGCATCTTGATTTCACCACTCGAGTCGACGTACACTGCACTATGCAAAACAATAACACAACGAGAGTTGCTCAGCTTATAGAATCAATACATTCGAGTCCCGTTTGCCTTTTGACACGCAGTTGTGTAGCTTTTGTGTTCGCTCCACAATCTACGCGTTCTCCGATGGCTCGATGTTAGGAATGGGGCCAACAGGGACAATTCGAGACGGATTGATCTGTGTACCGAGTCAATCCCGCGGCCGTTTCTTCGCCATGAAACTGGAACATACGTGTGCGTGCGACCAATAGTAGTGGGTCTTGATGTGGTCAAAGTTGGTGGTGGACTGGAAGGCGTCATTCTGCCAATACAGCCTGCGCAGCCAACTAAAAAAGAAATGAATTTTCCAATGAGTACGAGGGACATAGTGGGGACTAGAAACTTGCAGATGGATGTTGGGGTACCCATGACGAATGGTTCGAATGTTGCACTTAAAATGGCCGACATAGACGGGGTCGAATCGGATCTGGGCACTCATAGCATTAGCATTCCGTGCACCAGCATTCGATGGACAAGTGCTGACAATGGTCACGAAGAGCCTTATATCGGCCTCAGTCAGGCGGTCACTGATGAGATAGGTCTTGTCCTTTAGCATATTCTCAACGCGATCAAGAGCCTCAAAGACAGATACAACGGCGGTACGATATGCTGCGGGTGTTGTTGCGAAACCAGACTTGTAAACGCCATCTGGTGCGACGTTAATTCACGCGGGACGCGTCGGTGTCAAACCAAAACGCACTGTTGATCTGGTCATAAACCCACTCGTTCACCTCGTCAATGTCCTTGCGAAGCTCCCCGGGATAGAAATCGAGCCTCGCCCTTTCTTCGGGGAGAATCGCGTTGAACTCCGAGTTGAGTATGCGGATGATCTCCGATGACTCGTTGTTGACGATGGTGTGCTGCTTCTTGTCCCATAGCACCGGCACGGTGAAGCGACCGGAGTAGTTTGGGTCGGCGCGAAGGTAGAGGTCTTTGACGTGCTGAGACTGATAGAGTGGGTCGACATCTGCGCCGGGGAACGGGTCGACGGAAGCAAATGGCCAGCCTTCGGTGCCCAGTTGGGGCGAGACGACGGTGAAGGCTAGGACAGTCATAATAAACATTGGGTGCGCGCGCACGCGGGACTGATCAGTAGCTCACGGATGATATCCTCGAGACCTTTTAACTTGCGCATAATGAGGGTGCGAGATGCCCAGGCTAAGGTGATGGTCGGCCATCGATGCACACAGACATTATACCAGTAAACTCACGGCACGCATAGGACACATAAAGATGATAGCGGTCTGCGATTGTACAGAACCCGTGTTAGCGATGTACTACTCGGCGGAATGGGAGAAGGGTACGCGCCTCTCTCAGGCGGGAATTGACCTCCAGCCTGGATGCAGTTCCTGAAGGATGAGGGGGCGCGCTTAAACGAGCCATCCCCCTCTGTGGGGGTCTTGGTTACGTCGGACAGGTGAGAGACGTCGCGAGACATCGAGCTAGGGCTAAATCGCTTGATATGAGACTGCAAGTGTTGTCGAGATAACAAGGCGAATGAGAGGCGACTACTTGGAAGGCGCAAACCCCTGAACGCAAGGGAGCCCATGACTCGGATTAATCAGCTCAGTCAGCCCACCGTGGGGCTAAATAAGTAACTCTCATCAACGCACGAGGACTAGCAATTTCCTATGCCTGTCCGCCGGCCGCGGACACTGCAGGCGTTGAATCGAGGATCTTCCGGCGGTTCGTCGTTTAACTTCAATTGTCAGGTCGATCACGGCTCAGATCTTTTAAAGACTTGCCAGGAGTCCTAGTGTTGCCGCAAGTCCAGTAGTGGTCCCGTAACATAGCTTTTTGTCAGCTTCCCACATGGCGCAGTTCCCCATTGGATTGGAAGATTATGTGGCACAGAAACCGGGGGAAACCGCAAGTTCCCGGCCTCAACAATGGTGGGGTAGTGGTTTTTGCAGACGCGACAACTGGAACCGCGGCATCACTAGCCAGGAAATCGCCAGATACGTGGGGGTTTGACGTGGTGACACCGGCTCTTCAGCGTCACCCTGGCATTACTGGTAGTACCATGGCAACTTGATTCCTACCCCCGAAGTCATGCTTCCGACGTTCTTCACGGCCGCCATGTCGCGCTTAACTTAACTTCTTATGCGTGAACTCAGGAGATAGGACTCTGCCAGTGGATGTGTGGGTGCTTTACCTCGTTGACACTAATACACGCCGAAAGCGTACCCAGATGTCATCGCCACTGCCTGCATATACAGAGATTAGAGGGCCTCTACCCATATACTAGTAGTACAGTACTGCAAGTCAGCTCCCAGTGACAGGGTCATGGAGAGCCAAAGCCTAATCCTTAGCGAGCTCTCGTCATGGTGATGAGCCGTCTCCGAGTCAGATGTTCGCTAACAATGCGGACTCGTGCCGCAATACCGCGTTGCCGCGATAGGAATGCAAAGAAGAAAAACTTGTGGGAGCACTCTCGCCCAGGCGCCTCGTACCTCGTGTTCGGACGGGTCCAGAATCACCGGCGTTTCTGTGTGCTTGCACTACAATGTTACACATGACGCCACTAAGCTTTTCGCTCGTCCCTTGTCCATCATTACCCCAACCCTATCCTCCATTGAGAGGGCATCGGGTCCGTGTTTCCTTGTCACGATAGAACCCGTCGCTTGTTCATCCGAACTGGAGATGCGGGCACGCAATTTAACAAGCCTCAATAGGGGTAGACGGATTGCACGGTAGTACATTTACTTAACAGCGTACTACCTACGTGTATAGGTCATTGTCAGTACATGACGCGGAGGTGATGGCCCGGGTATTATTCGGCGGAGATTAGGTGTAGATATCGTCCCAAGTTCTATACAGAGTTCACGAACTATAGGAGTACCAAAAAAAAAGAGAAGATGCAGCCAGACAAGGTATGCAGAGTTCCATGCCAAGAGTTGGATCAAGCAAAGTCCCTCAACAATCCAGGAGGGTCTTTAGAAAACAAAAGTGCCCAGAACGACGGAGATAATGGCGATAATAGCGCCCCCGCTCGAAGAGCGGGTGGCCACAGCAGTATTTGAGTTCGACGAGCTTGTCGGGCCCGTGCCGCCCGATGTCTTGCTACCACCGCTGTTAGGACCGGTCGCCTGCAAGTTGTGTCAAGACAGCATTAGCGATGAACATAATGGAGATGCGGAAGACGGCGGAGTAGCAATGACAGGAGAATGCAGAGAGGAAGACACCTACGGATGAGGACGCCGCATTTGCCGAGCTGGCAATTGCGCCAATAGTCGGGACTGTCCTGCAGGATGATGTTGCGGGCGCAGGGTGAGGAGGGGGCGTGTTGCCATTACCTTGGAAGAAAGTGGATTGACCGTATACGCCCATAGGCTAGCAAAGTCATTGTATGCTCAGTTGAGGAGATTAGGGGACGAGACCCACCTCCCCGGTGTCACCAGCACACTTGTCGAAGCCGGGGTTGTAATTGCCAGGCATATTCCAGGCGCAGCCCATCACATCGTAGATGTGCTGGCAGAGTGCAGGGGCATTGGGTCCGTCCTTACAACCGCGGAAGCAAAATTGGGTGGCAGAAACAAAATTCTGGAATATGAGAAAACCGGGCAGTTGGAAGAATGTCAACGATGAGACAGATTGGGGCGGACGGGCGTACCGTCCACTCGTGTAGCTGTTGAACCTGACCCCCGAAAGCGCTCGAGAAGACAAGACCTCCAATAGGATTACCTAGTTGACCGTATGGGCAACACACATGACACCTAGTTAACAATGTGCCATACCCTTTCCGTCCGCGCCATGTGGATCTAGTTCTCCTCCGGCGTCCCCAGTTGGGATGTTTATTTTGGTTAGGTCGCCAACACCTTGACGAAGGAAGTGAGTCGGTAATGAGAACCCAGTAAGGCACAAAGACCTCACCAGTAATTTGAACGTAATCTGGTGTCTGTACAAAGTGAGCTCCCGTGATGACACCAGGAGGAATGACACGTGTTCCATGTCCGGACTATGAACGTAGGTAAGTTACGAATGCCAGCAAAAGGTGGGCAACATACCTTTATACACCATGCCACCTCGATACGCTGGAAGCGTGCCGTCAATGATGCTTTCATCCATAAGAAGTAATCGGTGCATCGCACCTCTGTATTGCCGATAACAGAATCTGGACCATTCTCTGGAGGCGCGAAGATACACCAGTCATCAACTTCGTTTACTAGATGACCATCGCTATTCTCAACGAACTTTTCCTATCTCGCAAGTGGACTGAGAACTCACTGTAGGCATTCTGACATATCGACGTCTGGTTGGAGCCGGTCCCACACTGGTTGGTCCCCGACTGTCCTTGTTCTGACTGGGCCGGGGCGTTGGAGGGGAGGTAGGTAGCCGAGTAAACCTGTGCACGGACGCTGACGAGGCCAAGGTGGAAGACCAGTGGAAGGAGGGCGGACAACATCGGGACTTGGTCAGAAGGGAGAGAAGATAGGAGGTGCAGGCGAGTCAATGTTCAACATTCAACGAGGAGCCTTATTTGAGACACTGCCCGGCACCACTGTGGGCTTCTCATGACCACCTTTTAATCACGCGGTGTTGAGTTACAGTCGGGCAGTTGCCCGAGTGAACAAGCCACAAGGGTGCCCCGTGGACAAGCGCCGGTGAATGCGGTGACACCAAGGCGTGATTAAAAAAAGTAAGAGACTAGCTCTCCACAGACGCTCAAAATTGTGAAGTTACTGCAAGTACCACCCAAGGAGGAATGCGCATGATAGTGTTGGAAAACTTGACAGGGTTATAGAACGGGTGACAGGTATGCCTTTACCCATACTTGGCAGTTCCACGAGGCGAGGCACAGGGCATGTGCACCTCTCCATCTCCACTCCTTCACACACTGTTATCACAACAAGTACTGTAGTAATTCATTTCGGCTCCGTGCAGTTGAAATCCAAATCCTGCTATGAGACCATGCTCCCCCCGAGTGCCAAGTGCAGAGTGAGCAACTAGACATTGGAGCAACACTTGTGACGCGCCCCGACGAAGTGGCTGTCATGCAGAACCCAGCAGTCGGAAGGCATCGGTCGGAAAGTCTGTGTTCAGGAGACTTTTCATTGTTCGGCGGTGTTGACTTAGGGGCAAGGTCGAACCATTCTTCTGAGCACAAGAGGAGAAAGGGAAAAGGAGACTCGACTCGAGAGTCACCGCGGATCTGCTACAATAATGAAGTCGTCCGCGGAAGGGTCGCTCGTCCGCGCTGGCGCTGTCCAGAATTTAGCCAATACAGCGCTTTTTTTCCGACCCCAAAACCGCCAGTCTGTCTCTTCAACGCTGACTCGCCTTCGATATTCGCGTAGGAACTTAAATACTGTAGAAGATAACTTAGAAGTGAGGGATGACATGTTCCGACCGGTCCTAAAATATATCGCCACTTGCGCCATGACGACTCGGAGATGGCATCAACGCCCATCGACAAAGCCCCATCGACAGACATTTCGGTTCCCAAATTTGATTCCTCCGGAATTCCGATACAAATAGGCTTGAGCCTCAGACCCGCCGAACCTAACCTATCATGTGCGTCCGTCTAGCCCATGGTTAAGATCCGCTTTCTAGCCTGCCCCTGTATAGTATATATAATTGCCAGCTGGGGTGCGATCGTCCCCTGGCTTTAGCCTTTACTCTGCCCAACGCCCAACAAGTGACCAAGATGGCCATTGTAGAACAAGCGTTGCGCTACTTTCGGAGTGTCCATCCCGCTTTAATCATCCTCCTCGCCCCCACGCTTGTTTTACTAGTACATCTAGTTCCCTGGCTAGTCGACCCTCATGGCCTGCGAGGATTCCCGGGGCCTTGGTTGGCCCGGTTTTCCGACTTATGGTTAGGCCGCGTCGCCCAACGAGGGCACCGTTCGGAAGTTGTCCACGAGATGCACGAGAAGTATGGTGCGGCGCCAATAAATCCATGTCTCCTTCGCCGATTCAGGGAAACTAACGTTGGATCCTCGTCAGGGACGTTTGTCCGCCTCGCGCCCAATCACCTTTCCATTTCGGATCCAGCCGCGCTGCAAATCGTTTACGCCCACGGCAACGGCTCGCTAAAGTCCAACTTCTATGATGCGTTCGTCTCCATCACACGTGGCTTGTTCAATACTCGAGACCGTGTAGCACACACGCGCAAGCGCAAGATCATCTCCCACATCTTTTCTCAGAAGAGTGTTCTCGAGTTCGAGCCCTACGTGGAAGGCTACGTGCGGTCGTTCATACAACAGTGGGATCGGCTCTGCGCTGGCGGTGCCAAGGGCTTGCAAGGGGATGACGGGGAAGGCGGATGGAGGGGCCGTGATGGATGGGTTTGGTTGGATTGCTTACCATGTGCGGCGTACAGCCAACGTGTATCTTCTGTGCTGATTTGGCGCTGCAGGGTTCAACTACCTTGCCTTCGATATCATTGGTGAGTCCATCCAGAATGATTTTGTACTAACGGTATGCTAACGATGTCTGGCTAGGCGACCTCGCGTTCGGAAGCCCGTTCGGTATGATCGCCGCTGCCAAAGATTCCGCCCCAGTCGCAAAGTCCCACGAGCAGGGTATCTCCGTATACGGTCAGGATCCAAGCAAATGCGAGACCATTTCTATTCCAGCCATCAAGATTTTGAATGATCGGGGAGAGTTTTCTGCCTCGATGGGCGTGCTTCCCCCTTGGCTCCGTCCTATCGTAAAACGATACGTGCCATGGTATAGCAGGGGATCCACCGCCGTGAAAAACCTTGCTGGTCTTGCTGTGGCCGCTGTGGCAAAGCGCTTAGCATCACCCGCTTATCGAGCTGATGTTCTCAGTAAGCTGCAACAAGGCAAAGACGAGGACGGTAACCCCATGGGCAGAGAAGAGCTGACTGCGGAGGCGCTCACGCAACTGATTGCAGGAAGTGACACGACGTCAAAGTGCGCTTTCCTGCTTGAGACGTATATGTCGGAACAGCTTCTGACGCGATGTCTAGCTCCTCCTGTGCTATCACATACTACCTCGCTGCCAACCCCGATGTGCAGAGGGAGTTACAGAAGGAACTGGATGATGCGTTGCAGAATGAGGATGATTCGGCCTCGTCCTTCGAGGCCGTTAAGAACCTTCCGTATCTCGATGCCGTCATCAATGAGGCGTTGCGATTGCACTCCACGTCGGGGATTGGCTTGCCTAGAATTGTTCCCGAAGGAGGATTGAAGATCCAGAATCATTTCTTCAAGGAAGGGACTGTCTTGAGTGTACCAAGTTATACCATCCACAGAGACAAGGAGGTGTGGGGCGACGATGCTACGATTTACAGGCCGGAGAGATGGTTTGAGAGGGACAACGAGGCGATCCAGAGGACGTTCAACCCATTCTCGTACGGTCCCCGGTGCGTACTTGCTAACAGATATCTGGTTTCTGAGATCATAATCTCACGCAGGGCTTGCGTCGGTCGGAATCTTGCCACGCTGGAGCTGTGCATCATCATTTCTTCTATATTCCGTCGGTACGAAATCGTGCTAGAGCATCCCGACGAGCCGGTAAGACGGATAAGTCATTTGACAATTCCCTCACCCTGACTAACGGACGTGCTACCTATCCATCGATAGTTCGCGACCAGGGAAGGCTTTTTGAGGAAGCCGTTGAAGTGCCCTGTGGGAATAAGACGACGTTCCACTTAGGTAGCTCCACTACTGGGAGGTGTATGGATTGGCTTATCCGCACGGCAGCAGAGGTTGTATAAATAGCTTTTGGTAATTACAGTACCGTGTCTACTTTTGTTCCGTATTTGACAGTGCGTAGCTCGAAAATGCCGACTATCCCTTAACGGGTGAAGCCACCCGCTGACGGGCGTGGGTGAGGCCCTGAGGCGGTGGCTCTGTGTGGGTGGGATAATAAAGCCCATTTGTCGTTTTTTTGCTTCCGTTAGACACTAGTAAATTAACCCGTCCCCGGTGGTCGAACACTTATCTTCCTCCTCCGCTCCGCAATTCGACGATCTCTTCTCTCCATACCCACACATCGACTCGGACGCGCTATGCGCCTTGTCCTGTAACCTGTCCAACCGCCCACAGCACCACGATGTCTTCTACCGAGTCTTCTCCTACCAGCACTCCGAGCGCGCCCGCGTCGTTCTTTTCCGGCGGCGGGTCCTTGACCCTCGTCATGGGCCTCGTAGGCGTCGGTGCCTTTGCGCTCGGCGTGATCACGCTCTGCGCATGGAGGAGCCTCACAGGCCGGGACCCACTGGACATCTTTGCGGCTATGGGGCCCCGGCGGCGGAACGTACAGGGGCGAGAGCAATGGGAACAACAACAGGCCGATGATGATGCCGTGGGTGGCAAACCCGAGATGTTTAACGCCTGGACGGAACAGCGGACTACCGACATCCTGAAATGGGAAGAGTCTATGGTAAGTGGTTGTGGGGGTTGTGTGCCCCAATGCCGCTCGGCAGGCGGCGAGGGTTCCCCCCACTTCTCTCCCCCACTTGAGGCTATTATTTGCTAACAACTCCCACCCTTTCATTCTCGCTTCCTCTTCTTCTGTAGCCATTCTCGGCAATGGTCGTCAAAGACTATTTGGGAACTCAACATACGTCCAAAGATATACCGGGGGTTAGTCACGACAACGTGCATGGGGAGGAGGAAAATGGGAAGCAGCAATCGCGGATCAGCAACTTGCAAGTTGCCATCCTTCTTGCGATGCCTTCACCACACCGCGCGAAAGGACACAACGAGATTAACGAGGAGCCGACGCAGTGTTCTTTTCAAGAGGAGCTGGCTATCGGGCTTATAGAAGTGCCGTGGACCAGAGAGAATGACGATCCGCTTGATAAGGCTATATCTATTTCCTAGCTTTATGTGCTCGGCGATCATGGAACGTGGCGCGATGTATTTGTATTAGTAAAGTTTCTCGAGGTCCTGGAACGTGTTGTATAGCTGGCATAGCAACAGCTATTGATCTCTGGCGAACACTGCGTGCCTTCTGTTATCTTAGAGACGGTGAACAGCCGGTTATTCATTACACACATAACGATAAGCGTGGCGATACAACATCCTCGTGAATGATACGTGAGAGCATATGACATCTCCATGAGAACAAAACCCGTTACGAAGTCAGAGCGCAAACCCTTCCCGGAAGGGAGGATGATACACTCCAATGGCATAATCCCGGTGCCGCCAGTTCTCCCCCACACGCGATAGCTGTGAGATTTCGGATCGGCGCCGATTCGGCGCACCGGCATAAGGCATAGCGATAATGAACGACATCCGGACACCACTGATAGGTACAGACGCCTCTGCATCTGCGTCACCGTGCTGCGCTTGTGGAAGCGTGGGCACAGGTTGAGGACGAAAAGGATTGGGGAACAAGGGGCGTGAACTCGGCGCGAGCGATACCGCTGGTGGTGTAGGCGTACGGTCGACATCTACAGACAAAGGCTAAGTGGCGAGCTTTAGTAGCCTGCATATAGGGGCAGCATTGGCTGGAGAGAAAAGGGGGGTAGGGGGGAGGTCGCAAAACTCACTC